>VZTD01001331.1:1540473-1607894 GCA_013397725.1 Rhagologus leucostigma | reverse complement strand
CCCGGGACACCGGCGGGGGCGGGCAGAGGGAGCGAGGCGTGCGGGGGGGCAGCGCAGCTCGCTGCGGCAGAGAGCTGCCAGGTGTTCGGCACTGAGAGTGCGAAGTTATGCGCTTGCTGAAATCTCCGCCGTTTGGAACACGATTTAGTTCCACAGGAAGTGTTTTCTGTTGTTTTCTTGAACTTTTTTCTCTTTAGGACTCTGAAGATAGTATTTCTGAACTACAGGAATGGAGACCAGTCATTTACAGAAAGTGCACAGACACTCTCTGGCTGCTCCTCTTCTGTCTTTTCTGGGCTGGCTTGGTAAGCACGCTTGTTTGTTTGTTTTTTTCCTGGAAGGAAAAATCAGATCCAAAGTTAATGGGGTTCTGCATAGTGTTACACTAAATCTAAACTGAAATTGTCACGGGCACAGGTCCCAGGCTTGCCCAGGGACAGATCTTACCTTTGTCGTGGTGCAGTGCTTTATTGTGGTGTCTGTCACACTTCTAAGTTCTGCCCATGTACTTTAGATACCATGTATACACAGGGCTGGGTTATTTAGAATTCACTTTTTGTAAATCAGGCCAGGCTCAGACTGGGCTTTTTATTCTGCTTATTCATTGTAGCTTTGATATCTTGCAACGTGTGTCCATCTGATGCTACATTAAGTCACTATCTATCCTGTGCTTAGAGCAGTGTGCAAGCTTTTGGGATCAGGCTTTGTTTTTCTGAAGTGTGGATGGGATTTTTTATTGTATGTCTGAGTCTACTTAGGATTCTTGTAAATACACCTTTTAATTCCATGCATAGTAACTTGTTAAATGGAAGCCAATGCAGAATATTACCTAAGCATTTTGAATACTGCATAAATGGATGGTGAACTTTGTGAGCAGGATAGGGTTTTTTACCTGCTATCTAATGCTTAGTGCTTTGATCAGTGAAGGGAATGCCATAAATGAAACCTGTCAAATGGTAAGGATTTAGGATTTTTGTTCGGTTTCTCTCACTGATTTTATTGCTCAGTTTCTGTGAAATAGCTTTTTGCATATGTGTATTTGTTTTCTTGTGTTTGATTTTATTTTTAAAATATTTAAGAAAATGTAATGAAAGATGAAAAAAATTAAAATCACATTAATAGCTCTGTGGAAATGGGTATCACAGCCATATATAGATATGTCCCTGCAGCTATTACTCTGTTACTTAACAATATTTATGGCTTGTATCCAGCATTCTGCACTTAAAAAAAAAATCACCTACACAGTGGACCTGTAATACCCATCTTTGGAAGGAATACCAGAATTTTTCTGAAAGCTTGTTTCAGTTGAGTTACAGTGCCAGCTCATTTTTTGTTTTCCTTCTGAGACCATTTTAATTATTAACAAATACTTGTTCTGTAAACAAACTGGACCTGGAAATATTTTGTTATTGTATCACATCACACCCACAAGTAGTACGTCAGCTTGAATTGAGGAGTTTCTACAAAGATGTCCATACTGAGACAGCATTAACATGCCATCATAATTTTAAAAAATTACTGAACTGGTTAAGACTGCAAAATAAGAGTCTACTATAAGCAAAAATGAGACTTCCCTGAGGACTAAAGAAGCACATATGTACATGTTTGTGTATGAGACGTGTTTTTGCCCAGATCCAATCTTTAGTCACAAGCATTAAAAGTAGAAAAACAAATACAGGCTCTAAAGCTTAAGTAAGAAAGCAGTTGTGCTGGATCTGACGTGCAATCTGTCTTGAGCACAGCCAATATTCAGCCATATCCATTCAAAGTAGTAGTGGTTAATGTGGGACTGAGAAATCTTGCTGCTGCCAGCAGCTGGCACATAGCCACGTAGCCTAGCGATTGTCCTTGGTGTGTGTGAAATGTGGCTTGCACCCCATGGGAAAGAGGAGAAGATTGGATCACTGAGTTCTTCAGTAGCTGGAGTGCTGTGGAGATAAGCCTTTGGGTGAAGTAGTACTCAGGACTTCACCAGTTTCACAGAAGAATTGCTGCTTC
Organism: Rhagologus leucostigma; assembly: GCA_013397725.1. Classification (NCBI taxonomy): domain Eukaryota; kingdom Metazoa; phylum Chordata; class Aves; order Passeriformes; genus Rhagologus; species Rhagologus leucostigma. The sequence continues at coordinate 1,605,896 of VZTD01001331.1, read as the reverse complement.
TTGGCACTTGCAAGGGTTCTTTCCAAGGATTATTTTGGCTCTCACGAGGTACAGAAGGGTTTAAGCTGCATTCCTAGACAAGGTGTTTTATTTTGACTAAGGATTGCTGCTACTTGGCCAGCAGAGGTACTTAGATGCCTCTGGGGTTTCCAGGAAGATGATCTACTGGAACTTTGATCTGACAGCAGAACAACTAAAAGGTCAGGGCAGTGTCACGTAAGTGCACAGTGTGGCTTTCTCCAGGTTTTTCACATGTGTTACAGAGTGCTCCTTCCAAAATTTCAGGTAATCTCCGTTTTAATTATACTTCGTGTATAAAAATACCTCTGATTAAATTCACTAGCAGCTTCAAGGACCCATTATGGCAGCAGATATATTGCCCAAGTGTGTCTTGAAGGTCACCCTGTAAAATGAGATGCAGTAAACATATGAAAAATCACCATTTGAGTGATCTTGCCTAGTGACACACATGAACTTCACTAGGGATAGTGTTTAGCATCTTACTAATGCTTTCCTTTTATTTTAATCAGGACCTCTATCTTTCTTCCCACGTGTTATTCTGCTTCATTTATATACTTTCAACAACAGATGAAGGAAAGCTCTAAGGAAGCAATATGGCTAAACTTGTCCATATGACTTGCTCTGGCCTTATGCAGAGGGGTAAATTTTGGATTTAGCTGTTTGCAACCACAAGACAAAAATGTATGACTTAAAAGGAATATTTATTAAATGGGAAGAAAAAGCTATCATATCAGATTTTCACGTTAAAAAAATATTTTAACAGATGTTTATAAGTGGCTATGCTGTGGTGGCTGGTGCTGCAGAAAGACTTGTGCTTGGATATGACAGCTTTGGGAACATATGTGGTCGGAAGAACACTCCTGTAGAAGGGGCAAATCTTTCTGGATTGGACATGACTAATAAAAAGTAAGTACATCAGATAATGTCTAAATAAATCAAATGTTTGAGAAGTTAGTAAAATACATATCTTCTAGTTGTCAGTCATATACATCTGTGTTTCTATACATTGTTGTATGGAAAGGCAAAAAAGGTGGGGATAGTGCAAAAGAGTGAGTGAAATTAAAAAGTTAAAATAGGATTTGAAAATGTGCTGCATTGTTATGCTTTATGCAGCTGCGTTCTTAAAGAGGTTCTTAAATGGGACGTCAGCCAAACAGGCAGTCATTCTATATGGCAAATCTTTGTACTTCAGAAAGTTGTGTGTCGAAGTTCCCAGTCATTCCACTGACTCCTTCAGAAAAAGTTTCATTTGCTTTATAGCATTTTAAAAAGATGGAAAGAAGGTTCAGAATTAAAACTTATAACAAACCAAGAAAGCTTGTTTTTTGAGAAGACGATATTTTTTTCTTTCTAGGTATGTGTTCTTTCTGAATTCATGCGGCCTGGAAATACAAAGCCTCAAAATCAGTTCACTTTCCTTATGCGTGTCAAGTTGTCCACAAGAGCAGCTCAACTCTTTGGAAGATCTCCAGAGTTTTGCAAGGAATAATGGTGTGCCACAGGGAATATGAGTATCTTAGTGTATCTGTAGAACAGTTGAGCAGCTTCAGCTTCCGCTTTGTTCTTCTTATGTTTCTTACACTAGGGAGTCATATCTTACTATTAATTTTCTGAACAGTTCATGGTAACAGAAAATAAAACATCTTGTTTCTGCTTTATTTCAAAGCCAGAATTTCTAGAAATGTTACAGATCTCTTATGCAAATTAGAAAGTTGTTGATTAATTCCTGCACAGTGCTGAGATTATGTAGCAGAAAACTGACTGCTGAGAATGAACTAGTGAAGTTTGGTGGGGGTACCGGTAGGTGACCAGAGTTCATATGCTATTTGAGAAACTTGTCCAATTGGTTCCCTTAAATTTAATTAAAGCTATGGTGGAATTATTAATTCCAGGAAGACGCAAGTGGTTTTATCCCTCTAGACATCAAATCCCAACGTTTGATATTCCATTTTGTTGTAGTTTAACCCCAGCTGGCACCTAAGTACCACACAGTCTCTCACTTCCCAGCAAAACCAGGACACACCTAGAAATTTTATTTGATTCTGGTGTTCCAGATGAAAATGCTGTCAGAAGTAGCTGTTGTGTGAAAGGGACTCCAGTTTATTCATGCTCAACATGTAAATAAAGTAATCTGTAGCCTAAGCCTTATTTCATGGGATATGTATAAACTTCAGACCATATGAATATTAATGGCTGTTTTTGTTAGAGGTCAGTATCCCTTTCTTCTTTTGTTTTGATGTTTTTGCTTGGCAGGGATTGCTATTTAAATTGACGATATTTGTTTTAATTTAATTTTGGGGTAGTTTGACATCATTTGGTGTGTACAAAAAGGTGTAAACACCTGTGATATTATATAAGTATTTTCAGTCTAACTAAACATAATTGTATCAAATTCCAGCTACAAGTGCTTGCATGTTTATGTCAAGGCAGAGAGAAGTCTTGCATTTTGAATGGCTTGGATGTATCCAGCCTTTCTTTCCCAGAAGCAGTGTATAACGGAGCAGGGTATTATTAGCAGAGTACCTGGTAATATTTCACCGAGATCCCAGCACAAGTTAGGTTTCTGGATACATATATATTCTATTCTAACTCATGAGAGCCTAGCTCTATTGTGGCTTCCATCATTTTGGGTTTTTCTCTTATGCTAATGAGCAAGGATTAATAGCCAAGTATGGCACCGTGGAACAGTGTGCCCGCCTGGAAGATAAGTGTAGTTAGATCTAGAAGGCAAAGGGTTCTGCAGAGGTTGCTTTAGATTTACTCAACTACCTAATTCGTTGTTTACATTCCCACTGGAATATCAGGGATGAGAATGGCCTGCTAAGGGATCAAACCAGAAATGCAAACAAAACTTAGTTCTTAATGTGTTTTTCTCTCAAATTTTTACTAATCTTCAGTTACTTTTTTCTTTTTTTACCTTTTTTAGGTTCTTTTCTTTGCATTTACAACCTGAATGTTTCCAATTACACACTAAATCTAAAGGCAGCTCAGCTCTGTCCCACACTGCCAGTTCCACCAAGGTAAGAATTACTGGGTATTTTACAACATCCTTGAGTCCGAACAGCTTCTTATGGATTGTTACTTCCTCACATTTTGTATTTGGCTTGATAGTTCACAGTCAGGATGGTTTTGTTTTGTTTATTTATTTTTGTCCATATATCCTTATAAGTTCTTTTATGTGACTGTGAATGTGCTAGTGTCCTGTCCCACAGAATAAACAAGGACTGCATTCCCTCCATTCCTCTACCCTTTAGACAGTTTTCCCTCTCCAAATTAGGAAAAAAGCACTCCATATGAGGAACAGTTTACCTCCTGTACAGACTTCTGCTCTCTCCCTCAATGCCAAGGATGTGATCTTGGGCCTTGCTTCTTACCCTGGGCCCAGAAATTTTCATCAGAATAATTTTATAGCCAGCTGGCTTGAAGCACAGATCTGTGGATGTTGCTGTTTTTATAATCTGATATTTGTAAGTCAAAATTCTTAAACCCATGATTTTAAGTCCCACTGTGTCATGAAAATACAGCAGAGAATTGGAATCTCTGTGTTTGCAGAGCTAAGTCATCTGCTCTTCACAGGAGAAAATGGAAGAACAAGGTGAACAGAAGAGAGTAGGAGACCCATAATAACATTACATACAGTGAATCAAAGGACAAATGTAAATTGATGAAAAATTATGGCATGTTTCACTTATTTCCTCAACTTTCTAGGCTTTCTTGTGTTTGTCAAGGATCTTAGCAAAGTTATTCATCTTGCACAGTATTGTTTCATAGTAGAAGCAAAGCTAGTTAGAGAAATTTTTAACTGTTGATGACAAAACCTCTCCTTTTCAGGTAAGAATATGCCTTTGACTGTTGTAGTGCAGCACTGCCAAAGTGGGACAATAAATATATGCAAGAAGCTTGGCTGGGAGTGCCAAATAATTTTGTATAAATATTTGGTGTCATTAATTGTACCTTGCAAACATTGTTTTGGTGTGGCTTTTAGAATGCTTTAGTATCATAAAAACAGTGCAAAGTGTTTGTGATCTAGAATTATCTACAACAGCATAGGTTTACAGCTATGTTAGCATGAACTTCATTTTTACGTAAACACATAGGAGCAAAGCAGGTGAAGCCAGACTAGAATGGGAATAGGAGCTATGTGCTGATGGTGATAGTAGTTAATGAGAGGGTTGTTAATATTTTTCCCCAGGCTGATCTTGATCTGTTCTGGTATAGTGATACAGGCACAGCACTATTAGGAGTTTATTTTGCAGATGATAACATAAAACTACGCTTTATAACAGAATGCTCTCTGTGGAGAATGGCAGGATGGATCTCTGTGGATTTTAAACTGTTTGTCCAGTAATTAATATTTTTTACCATTTTTGTTTTTAACCTTTCAGTAAATCCTTTCCATTATTTAATCGATGTGTTCCACAAAATCCTGAATGCTATTCCAAGTATGCATCAGTCTTAATAAGTATGGTCAATGAAATGGATGTTTTTCACCGAATTCTGAGCGGAATATTGGCAGGAAGAGATACTGTGATAGGACTGAGTGTCCTTGCACTAGGTAAGGTTATAAGTAAAAAGTGAATAATGATATTCAATTAAAAGATTAAAATGCTTCTTATAAGTCTATATGCTCAATTCAAAAGTGGATTTTTTTTCATACTTTCTGGTCATGTTTTCATATTTCCTTTATTTTTAAGAAAGAGTGATCAGCTTTTATCTGGAGGCATTTAATAGACTGGTGAAATACAGATCTCTGAATCATCAGATACTGTGTTTCATGACATGGTTATATACCTCGTTTTGGGGGACTGTAAGAAATTGTTGATAAAAAAATGACATGAGCATGAACACTTGAACTTAAATCTTGTATAAAATGTTATTTAAAAGCTAGTAATTCCTGTGGTGAAATGTATCAGCTATAATTTTGTTATTATTTAAGTTACAGGTAACTGGGTGCTTTAAATGTTGAAAAGGTTGCCAACTTTACTAAATGCTGTTGATTTTGAGACTACTGTTTAAACATAAAAGCGAAAATTCTACAAGAACTTTAAATTTATATTTAAAATTAAAAGGGGTTAAATTAAATGGGTTGTAACACTCAAACTTACTACATGTATTTTTCAGCCTTCTCTTTGATACTGGTTTTAGCCTTCAGATTCATTCAGACCCTCCTCATCCATACTCTGATTGCACTGGTTGTATTCGGTTTGTTGTGTAAGTATATTCACTGTTTCACTGAACTGAAGGATTAGCAGCTGAACAAACAGTTATCCTTTTTTTCATGGCCATCCTCTGTAACCTTCAGCTTACCATAGTCATTTCCAAACTGAGACCTGCTTGCCTTTTGGTGCCAAGGTCTGGCTGTGCTGTTCCAGCTGCTGAGTGTTAGGATGATGGGGATGTTTATTGTTTTTATAGATGCCTAGAAACAACATTTCCTTTGGCAGCTGAATGCAGTTATGAAAATGCTACTGTTTCAAAGAATGTTTAGTGAACTCTTACACTGCCTACTTTAGGAAGGGGGAACCATAGGAATGTGTCTGGCTAAATCTTGTCATTCCATTAAATTTAGCTTTTTATCTCCACAATGAAATTTCATGCCTGAGCCTTAGAATAACTGCAAGAAATCCAAACATTCTGCTGTGGTTTTACCTTAGTGTGACAGGCCACTATTGAAAGTTTCTCTGTGGTCACTGATCCTGTGCCTCACTTTGCTAATTGGCGGTATTCCCGAGCCAAGTGTGGGTTAGTGGAGAGGGCGGGAGACTGGGGAGGGAGGCCAGGCAGGCATCAGCCTGCCAGCAACAGCGTGCGCTGCCTGCCCTCATGCTGCTCTCGTCTGCTCAGTCATCTCAGGTGTTCTCTGGTGGCTCCATTATGACTATAGGAATGATCCCAGCACTGAACTGGAAACAGAAAAGGAAAATGTAAAGTTCCTACTTGGATATGCCATCTTCTCAACAATAATTACTGTAAGTAGCATTTTGCCCTAAGCAATGGCAGAGGCTGTAACTTGAACACTTGAACTACAGTGGTTCTGCAACAGTAAAAATAATTCCTAATTCTTTTCAAATTGGAGAGTGAGAATAAATTTTAAGAGCTTCTTACATGCATTTAAATATAATCATAAAATCATAGAAAGGTTTGGATTGGAAGGGCCCTTAAAGATCCCTAAAAATCTAGTTCCAACTAGATTTTTAGGCCCCCATCAAAACTACAAAAATAATTTTATAACTTCATCGTGAAACTTGTTTGTCAGACTCGCCACACTTCAAACCTGTGCAAACAGTGTTAGTGTTGTTGGTGTAAAAATGAAAGAATTTTTTCCTTCCCCATTTTGTTCTGCATCAGCTCACTGGAGAATCATGTTGAATAAACACAGGGGCACTGGCTGAGTACGAACAGGAGATCTGTGGATTCATCCCACCCTGTCAGTAGGAGAAAGGGGAGGCAGCTCTTTTAGACAATAAAAGGGGCAGTGAAACACAGGCAGCAGTGTCTAGACCTCAAGTTATGGGGTCAAATTCTGTTTTTCTCTCACTGATGTTGTTTTACAACAGAAAATCTGAGTGCGGCTTGCAACTTCTTAAGTGATTTTTTCACCCTGATGTTGCAAAGTTAAAGGAGCCATTGATCAATTTTAGGTTACAGTCGATTTGTGCTTCATGAGACATTTGTCAAAGAGATTGTCCTGTTTTCTTAGAGATGAGTAAGATCTGTATGGAATTTGCCAGATATGAGCAGTCTGACAGTTTACAGTGACAAATATAAATGTGTCACAGATCTCTTTTTTTTATATCCTCTATAAGTTATGACCTTTTTACATCTGCTGATACTAAAGAGGTAAGAAAAGGTTTCTTTGAATGCATGTGTGTTCCAGTACAGCTGACTCTTGTTTGCAGAACTGTGGGAACATCCACTGCTGCAGGTTACACTTCCCTTCAGAGCTGGTAGCTTCTTTCTAGAGCAGGCAAGAAAACTAGTGAAGCAACGGCAACTGGTTGTATTTATTGTTTTATAAATTCCAACCTCCCTTTTAACTGCTGGTCATAGTTCCTTGTCACATACAAAGAACTGGGGATATTGTGGGGTTTTTGACTCGGGGTTTTGTTATTGGCGGGTTGTTTTTTTACTTTGGGAAGACAATAATTTATTTAAATAAGTTTTCTTTTTGTGTCTGCTTTGCTTCCATACATACAAAGCTCTCAAACTAGTTTTGTTGTGGGCTGCAGAAAGGACTGGTTCTCCTACTGTTGTGAAAGTGAACAGTGGCAAGCTGACCTGAGTAGAAAGAAAGTTAAAAAGTTCATGACATGCAGGGTATGTGAAAGCAATGTGTAGTGTTTAATGTACATTTATGTTTGCTGTGAAGCAAAACAGACTGTTTCCATTAGAAGAACTAAAGTTTTATGAAACCTATTTTGTTTAAAAAAACAGCAGCAATTATTGGGGAAAACCAGATTTTAATTGACAGGCTCTTTGAGAACATAGGGAGTGTCTCAGGTGGATTTTCCAATGTGTAGTAAGATTGTATGAATTGCTTTGCTGTCATGTCTTTGTGAAGTCTGTATCCTCTGATCCCATACTTGACAACTCTGATAATTTTCTTGAGGTAAAACCCCCAATAATTTGTCTTTTTATTTCCTGTAACAGGTTATTCTGCTCTCCCTTATATTTGTGCTAAGAAAGAGGCTTCAGTTTGCTGTACAGCTCTTTCAAATTGTTGGTAAAATCATCGGCAGAATTCCTTTCCTCCTGTTCCAACCATTCTGGACCTTTCTGATTCTCATTGTGTTCTGGGTATTTTGGGTTGCTGTGCTGCTTAGCTTAGGAACTGCAGGTAAGGAAATGCTTTTCACGTTTTTGACTGAGTGCTATCCATTTCCTAAGTTCTCTTTTTAGATGTGGGACCTCTTGGTGTTGGTGTACAAAATGTGGGTTAGCATTGTTACATGGCAGAGTTACTTGTTCCCTTTATTTTATTTCCCACTTGTTGGAGTCTTCTACATTGCCCTTTTGCTTCCATATGTGGACTTGAGTTTTGTTCTTTCTCATTTATTTGTTAATAGATTGTGGTAGGTACAGTATATGTTTGGTGTACTTAAATTAAGAAAGTAACAGGAAGGAGGAGATAGCTTTTAGTGCAATTGTTACAAAATGAGAATGTCGTCTCCTCTGACTAAACAATATTGAATTGTCACAGAGGCAGAACGTTGCTTCAGAGCAGTAGTTCAGTGGCAATTGCTGTAATTTGGACCAGTGCAACAGCGTTTGGATTAATCCAGTGGTACATGCAGTTGTAGAGGAGGTGCTCTTTGGAAAGTCAAACACTATGAAAGATCTGGCAGAACAGATTTTTAGTATGGAAATGGTATTACTGAGGGATATACCACTGTAAGATCTGTCACTGATTCAACCAGGGTAATTTGGATGCTGTTGCTTGGGCCAGCACCATGCCATCTAAGCAAAAGAGAGGTTGTCCTTCTCTGGAATATCACCCAAAGAAGTGAAGCTAAACTCTGTGTAGCTCTGAGGATAACTCCTCATGTAGACATCAGCCCCTGTCCATTATTTGGGGGCTGGTATTTTTTAAATTTTCAATTTCTAGGGCCACTGTTAGGAGCCAATTGTTATCCTTTGGGTTGAAGCTGATGTAGAATTGATGTGGACAGAGACCCTTGTTCATGGGTTTTCTCTTTTCTGACACCTGGCAGTGATTTCTGTGTGGAAAACCAAATACAGCCTAATTCTTCAAATACTTGTGTGTTGCCATTTTACTTTGTATTTCCACCACTGCTTGAGACAGTGGCTGCAGTAACTCCTTAGTACAGGCTTACAGATTCCTGCTAGGCCAGGAAAGCCTCCAGCCTTTCCATAGCTGAGCCTATTTGGCAAAGCTGGCTGTATTCCCTACCTCCATGGATCAGGTACCTCACTCCTCTTACATCACAACTGCTTCCATCTCAGTTGATTCTGGCTCTTTACGAGACCCGATTCACTTCTAACACTAGAAGCTGTCTGAGTCCATGCTGGCATTGCAAATCACACCCATTGCTTAGTCTAGACTGGGATCTGTTTCCCTCCAGCTTTCGTTGGCCAGTCGTGCAGATTTGCAAGTCTCTGTTGCCGCTGCCTTTTTCTGAGTAGCTCGTGTCTGTCAGGAATGGCTGCTTGAAGCAGCTGATAACCTGCTCCTCCTGCAAAAGGGTCAGACGTAGCATGATGACTGTCTGACCTGCAGTCTCTTTGTGAATGGTTCCTCCTCAATAAATAGTCAAGCTGATGCCCTTTGCTTTAGATGTCATGGATATTCCTTGTCCATACTCCTTTGAGTTAGATTTTCCCAATACAGAAGCAGCATTGTGTGCTGGACACAGATCTATGTTGTTGTTAGCTTTTCTGCAAAATCTTTATAACATTTATGTACGGATCAGACAGGCAGCAGTAATTCAGAAACTGGCCTTGTGGGATACCTTATCACTGTTTCAGACCAGACTTTATAGAAAGGAGCTATCAACCAACTGTTTATTTCATGCACCTGCTTGGATCAGATGCAATTTAAGATAAACATTAACTGTAGTAAATTTAGTAACAAGACAATAAAATTAATTATGACACACAGATTTTCTGAATGTATAATTAATAAGAACTGTGAGAGGAAATATTACATCCTTGATGTTAAATCAAGCTGACTTAATTGTAATATGCACACATAAGGATGTAAAGCTTGCCCTTGTTATATCTAAGTTTAGAAAATGCCAGCTGAGTCTGTTGTATTCAAAAGCTTTTGGAAATGAAGCAATCATTAGAAGAGTAGAAATATTTTAGCTCATGTGACAGAAAAAGCTTGATTGTAAGAGCAGGATGGGAAATTATTTGGGTATTTTCTGGATGCTTTTACAGACTTCGCAGGAAAATAGTGACTTGCACATTATATCCAAAAGCAAATTCCACATATATTCACAGGGGAGTAAAACCCAATGAAAATTGCTTTTGAGAGGCTTTTTATGCTTTTTCCGTGTTGTGCCATTCTCCTTCATTGGTTATATTCTCTGTTTCCTGCTGGGCATTTTCATTTAACTTTTTTTCTTTTTCCTCTGCCTTCTTGGAGAGCGGGATTCAAACAGTTTATGACCTGCTGTTATATTCATAGTGCAGCACACAACTCCCAGCTCAAAGGTATTTTATGTTTTGTCTTCTCTCTAGCTTAATAGGAATGCTGGTGTTTCCAGGAAGTGATGCAAACAGTACGGTACAGAGGGCAGCATAAGCTTGCTGCACAACAGAATGATGATAAAGTTTCAGTTTTAAAAGAATTGACTTTTCTCAGATTTAGCATAAGAAGGGAAGGTTATTTCCAGGCACCTAACTGTCGATATATTGCTTATATGAGCAACCTACTAAAACATAGGTTTTGATGGAGATATTGCGGCAGGATATTTTTAGTGTAGATGTCAGTCCTTATAAGATCTTCCCGTTAAAAGCACGTTAATGTTTAGAAGAGTATGTGCATTTGATAAATAACCTAAATCGCTTCTCAGTTAAAACCTAAGCCTGAATGCAAATGGAAAAATGCCGCTCTGTATCCGCTTATGTCTCTAGGTAAGTTCGGCTCAGTGTCTCTCCCCGGCTGTGTCGATGACGGCAGTTTTTGGGGAGCTGTCGGACGCTCGCTGTCTGTCGCTGTCCCCCCGCGCCCGCTGAGCCGCGGTGGGCCCGAGGCGCGGGGACCCCGCAGCAGCGCCCGTTCCCGCCAGGGGGCGCCGCAGCACGCGGGGAGCGCCTCGCGCCCGGCCGGCCGCTCACGGCCGCGGGGTGGGAAACTCCTCCCGGAGAAACACGGGAAACGAAGGCCGCCGCAGCCTCTCGGTGTTCTGGGAAAGGAGTAATGGATTGTTTGATCCAGCCCTCAGGCTGAGGAGAGCTGTACGGGTGACAGGAGGTCCGTGTCAGCAGGATAGCTGTTTGGATTTCCAGTTCCTTACTCTACCTCAGATTTGTTTCGTGATTCAAAACTTGGACGATGAACAGTAAACGAGATTTAGTATTGAGAATATTCTATTAGGTTGTACTTCAAATTTTCAACCCAAATATGAGTCCTCTGAAATGCTGGCTGTTAAAGCAGCTCGTCATAAGATAATTTGGGGATTGTTCCGCTGTTCTAGGATGACTCGTACTTACACAACCTGTAACGATAAATGCATACAGTACTGTATGGTTAATAATGTACTGACAGGACACCTGTGTATTATTTATTAGTTTTCTACAATTTTCCTGTAAGTGGAAGACATTTCTTTTTATTTTGAGATTTGGGGAGTTTTTGCACCACTTGAGAGTAGTTCTCTGAGAACCTCCGAAGATATGCTTTCTCTTACAGAGCAATTTGTTTTCTTCATTGACGAATAGTTGCCTACCTAGGATTCAGCTTGTAAAATACAGGTGGTGATTTTCTTCGTTTTGACACTTTGACGTTTTCTTTTTACAAATATATTTTCTGGGACTGTGCAGGCTGTATTTTAAATGCAAATATACCAAGAAAGCTGAAAAAATGAAATGTTTACAAAGACAATAATCTTTTGTCTAATACAGAGAGATGGTTAAATGAAATTGGCTTGCTGCTGTGCTGCACCTGCTCTTAACACTTTCCTTGAATCTGGACTAGTTATATGATATTTATGGTGTCTCTGCATCTTAACGGTTCTGGAGCACTTGATCCTCACTTCAGCTGTGGTGCACCTGATTATTATGTGACCATGCAGGCACCTTATTTACGTCTCCTCCAAAAGTTAGTGTTTCTGTGAGAAAAAAACCTAACTTCTTGGGAGCTATAGAAAGCTATAGCCTGCACTTGAAGGGTACTTATGCACATGACTAATTTGAAACACATGGATAATCCTATTAAAATCAGTGGGACTACTTATGCATTTTAAGGTAGGCACCTGCCTAAGTACCTTGGTAATTCAGAATCTGTAAGAGCAGCAGAGACTGAGTGAATTCCAGACCTAGAAAACTAGGAGAAATGCCAAGACTTCATGAGACTTTAGGTAACACAAGCAGTGGCACCAGTTAGAACCATTAGCTGGCTAAGAATGGAATTCAGCTGTTCTTTGGAAAAGCTGATATATCTTAGGGTTATTGAGTTTTATTGTTTGCTAATTTGTGGGTATTTCACTGCAGAACTGAAGTTGCCATGTGGCACAACAGAGCATGTCTTTCAACTTTCCAGCATGCAGGAGCTGTGAGGTCCACATGGTGTAAATACTGTGCATGTAGGATGAGAAGGTGGTATGAATTTTTTTGTGTAATGAAGGTGCATCCTACAGGCAAGTGAGTAGCAGAACTGCCACATAAAGCTGTGCAGCAGCAAAATGAGCAATAAAAATATCTTTCCTGCAGGGGCCTTCACATTCCAATTACAGTCAGGTAGCTTAGCTGTAAATACCTTTACATGAAAAAACACTAAATAAGATAACACAATAAATTCTGTTGCAGGAAGCGCTAAGATTCAGTGTATGATTCCAGAACCTTTCCTCACTTAGCAGTGGGAGGGGCACAACATATTTTCATGTTAACAGGAACTGATAAACAGGCTCTCAGTATTTTCTTGTCCGTGGTGCTTTGTTTGTGATAAGGAAATTGCTGGACTAGACTTCCCAGGAATTTTTGTCTCTTACAACAGCCTGTTGCTGTAGGCATCAGCAAAACCAGGCAGCAGCAGCAGTTGCCGAGTAAGGACATCTGACCTAAGTCTGGAAGTCCCAGAACGTAGCTGAAGGTACTGCATGCACCCACCGCTGTCTGGTGCCTCATTGCACTGCTGTGCCGGCTGCCAGAGCAGCCCTGGCCTGCAAGTCCCTCTTGCAGGAAACTCTCCTGGGTTCTGCTGCAAACACTTGTGCCTGTTCACATTGTTAACATCACTTCTTTTTGACTGGCAGCAGATCTACATTTGTAGTGATCAAAGGCTTCCAGATTTGGTAATTCAGCTGTAGGGACTTCAGTTCTTTACTGACTTGTTAATGTTATCACAAAGAGTGTGTATTACACTGGAAAGAGTCAGGATTGTGTGGTTGGAGAAAAATATTCTGCTGACAGATTAAACTGTATTTCAGGGCTTTGTTGAAAAAGTTTCGTTTGTATGAACAGATAGATCATAGTACAGTGATGAGGAAAATGGCGTATACTTTTCTCAACAGGTTATCTAGGATAGCTTTAAAGTTTATCTGGGCTAGTGATACAGAAAAATAGCATTGCATGTGGTTCTGTTGACAAAATCATGCATGTCTGGTAAGCCTAGAAGACAGGGAATCAGATAGAGATGTTTACATTGGTAAACACATTTTTGTGAAATAACAAAAAAGTTTACCATACCTGACCAGCAAAGTGATCAAAGGCGATCTCACAGGTGGCTCTGCCTGATTTCTGTGCAGCTGAGCACAGCACTGTGCACATGTACAAGTATAAGGTTGTCCAGGAAAGACAAAGCCAGTACTGTTGTTACTGCAGGTGGTTATTTCATTAGGCTGGTAAAAAGCAAACAGAATTAGCTTGCCAAATGTACATTTATCAGTCTTCATGACAACGCTACAGAAACAAAGCCTGAAAAGGCCTATTTTGGAAACAGAAATGTTCAGGTGGATTGTATGGTGGAAAATATGCTTAATTATGCTACCAAATGGCGTAATGTCTTTGCATGAAAATGGAGAGGTAGGACACCTTGTACGTCGCTGACATATTGTTTGCTTAAGTTCCCTCAGTAAGGGCTGTTGGCTATGGATAAAGATCATATTTGGCTAGTTGTGTGTGCTGCAGGAAAAGGCAGTCTAGAGTCTCTGGAAGAAACATGGGAAAAGAGTAATCTCTTGAATTCAGAATTATATCGTGCCTCGCTTGTTTTAATGACTTAAGTAAAGGATTATATCCTCAAAAACTCCTCTTAAAAAAACCCCACTTTTGCAAATGTAAAACCAGGGAGGCTCAGGATGGGGAGGAATGATGGAGAGTTTGTGAGAAGAGATCTGAGTAGTAGCTTTTTCAAACCATCAGATATCTTGCACTTCACAGACTTAAAATACATTTGAGTATATTGGAAGCACAGTAGTATTTCTGTGAATGACCAGCTCTACAGCACTGGAGAGAGCTTGCCTGTTCCGCCAATATTGTTAACCTCTGGGAAAAGAAAATATCTAGAACATATGCCTGTATTTATGCACCCATGTAGCATTTTTTTATCCTTCAAAGCACTTTAAAATAATGTTGCAGTGTTACTATGGGGTAGATGAATATTTTTTCTTAATTTACAGACAAATAGACCTCGGTTCTGAAAACTTAAGAAAGGCTTGTCTAAACCTGATGGTATTGCTTAAACAAATCTTTACTGTTTCTACTTCTAGTTATTCTTGAATCAGAGGTCTGTGGCTATAGAACAACAGGCCAGAAAGGAACCATTTCCTAGATAGCTTTGTATATGTGATAGTTTTGAACTTGAAGGTGGTGTGTTGTCCTGGAGGAGAACACAGAGTCATAGAATCATTTAGGTTGGAAAAAACCTTTAGGATCATCAAGTCCAGCTGTAAACCTAACACTGCCAAGTCCACCAAATGAATACATGCAGTATTAAAGCTTAAGTTTTATTGCTGTTCTAGACAGAGTAGCCAATTCTGTCTTACTTTGTTATTTCTTTCATGGAGTTGGATTAAGAAACTACTCACCTCCAGAGATTGTTTTATTTGGTGAACATGTTTCTCTTTAAGGTTAATAGACTTAAGGCTTGGTTAAAAAAACCCAAACCAAACAGCATGTTAGGAACCTAGAGACCTTTTATAAGATCAAATGGTCCTAATGCCATTATCCCTTGACTAGCCTTCAGAGTCAAGTGCCACAAATAGGATTGCACAAAGAAAGGTCTGATTGTTGAGGAATCTGAGTTGCCCCCACCTTCTGTGAAAAGCCATCTATGAATCTGGAATAAATTCTTTGTGAGTAACAGAAGTGGAAGGAATGTTTTTAGCTTGAATAACTTGATTTGTCCATGTTCCTGGATACAGTAGTAACATTACATATACTACCATACAGATGTCTACTTTTTTTCCTCCCCAGAGCGCCTACATTTATGTACCTGTATTTTTAACAAAGATTGCAAAGTATAGAGAACAGAAAACTAATGGCTATGGTTCTGATTTGTAATAGCAATTAAAATATTTGTTTTGTTGCAACGGTATGTTATGTGTCCTTAATATTTTTCTGCAGTCTTTCTCTTCTGCTTCTTACAAAAAAAACCCTAAAGCATTTCATGATAACCATGAATTTATTTCAAATTTGAATAATGAAAATTAAGATTTCATTTACTTCTGAACTATTTGATTACTCAAGTCTTGAGTAATGTCTTCTTAGAAATATTTACTAATATGTAGCTTTCCTCTTTATTGGTAGCTGTGTCTCAATCCCAATTTAAACACAATCTTTTGCTTTTTGTGAGATTTTATTTTCCAAAATTCAATTTGAATTACGAAATGTTTCTCTAACTTTTTTAGAATGGACAGAATTAGATAGCATTGAATTTATTTTTTTTGTAACTTTACTGAAGAGAAGTTAAGAGAATGTGCACAGAATCACTTCCATGTACTTCTTTGTCCCCGTTCCCCCTTTCCCTTTCCCCCCTTGTCTGGCATGTTATAATAATACAATGGTATAATCCAAACTTCAGGTACTGCACAGTCCACTTCAGGAGGACAAGTAGAATACAGAGCTCTGTCTGGAATTTGCTACATGGCATGGTATCATTTCGTTGGCCTTATCTGGACTAGTGAATTCATTCTTGCCTGTCAGCAAATGGTGATTGCTGGGGCAGTGGTTACTTGTTATTTCAACAGGTGAGTGCAGAATTGCCCCTTGATAGTTTTGGGGATTTTCCAGCATTTATTTTCAATCTTTTTCTTGGAAAAATAGTCTCAATTAGACTGCAATTTATGTCAATACCTGGAATCCCATTTACTGTAAAATAATGTTGCTTGTTGCAAGATCTTGAGTACGATTTTACAATGTGCGCGATATTAATGTGACTCACCCCTACTGCTGGAGATGCTGGGCCAAACTGAGCTTTGATACAAGCCATCAGAGCTCTGTTGACTCTGGGGAATTACCATTCGGAAGGCATAGGCTGCATTTGACCCTTTTCCGGGAGACTGTATTAGCTCCAAATGAGAAGCAATATATTGTTCCTTGGTAATTTCATGTATTTATGGGCAGTTTGACCTCTTTATAAGTGTTCATCCCTGCTCTGGGTTTCCATGTGTTCTGCCTGCATAACTGCCTGGTCTAATACTTTTTTTTTCATTCTGTGCAGGTATTTTCAGTTAACTATAAATGCTTTAACACTGTTAAGTACTTAGACATGTGCAAATGAACTTTGAATTTTATGTGCCCAGAGATGTAGATTTGGAGGAAATGAGGAAAAGTAAAATGAAATTAAATTGGGTTTATGCACTCATTGCAGGGGAAGATTTAAATTTCACAATATGTTGTTGAGTTTTTTGACAATGAAGAGAGCATTTTCCCGATAACATTTTTCCTCATAAGTATTTTATGAGCTCTCTCATCCTCAGTGCTCTGTTCTTCTGTGCCCAGTGATGACATTTTCTGATTTGTGAAAAACTGGCATTTCAAGGCATTTCTTCATTTTGTATTAGAGGAATATCGTGATAACCTCAATTTGTTGAAAAATTAACCCTTGAGGAAGGTGATGTGAGATTGAGGTGAGAAGCCTGGCCAGAGAGAGCCTGGGGCCCTTGGAGCACTGGTGGCAGCTGCCCAGGGCCATATGGCTTGGGCAGCTGGGAAGGATGTCTTTGGATTCTCCAAAACTTAGGAAGCAGGTTTCTGTTGGTGGTCTCCAGAATGTATCCTTGAGTGTTTCAGTCACTGATCAAGAGATCGTCCAGCTACTGTGGGAAGGTCTCCAAATGTTGTGTTCCCCACTGCCCAGCAGAGACACCAGCACAGGCTCTGCTTGCGGGACTGGATCCATAAGGGTTTCCTGCAGCAGCTGACTGAGCCGTGCTGCTCCAGCCAAAGCAGCAAGGCTGGAAGATCTAGGAACAGCCAGTGCCCACCCCTGGTTTAAGGAATGTTTTATCATCCCATCCAAAAAGCCAGGGCAGGCACAAGGTTTACCCGTGTATCAGGAGCCTGTCCCTGACAGGATTCTCTACACAACCAACAGCTGTGCAACTGAACTTGTGCTTAGGTAAGAGTAAATAAAACCTAAAACGTCGCTTTTTTAAAGGTCGAAATCTTTTTGAAAGAGTGACATAGTCTCACTTTCTGTTTTACATGCCATAATAGGACCTGAAAAGGGAGGAACTCTCATTTCTGATGTCATCTCCTTTTTTCCTGCTTAAGCTCTGGAACTCACGTGGCTATGCTGCTGTAGATAATGAGCCGCTCTTCTCTTGTAAGCACATTGATGTACCTCAGCTTTAGCAGCTGAATGCTGAGGCACTAAAAGTTCGTTTAAATTGGCTTGAGAAAGCACAGGAAAGTAAAGTAGTTCTGCTGAGTTCCTGGGAAGCAAAGTAGCTCTGCTGAGTTCCTGGGCTGTGTGCTGCAGTGCATTTTGGTGCAATACACCACATAAATCTCCAAGGCAAAGGCACTGTACATATCTTGTTCATGCAGAGCAGGGAAGCACCTGTAGAAACTGCTGTGATGACATTTACTGCTCTGTTAGGGGCTTCCGCTTTCCAGCTATTTTTTACTGCTGCAGGAACTGGCTGCCAAGTACAGAAGGTTCCTGCTCCCAATTGTATTGGTATCATTTTGTACAACTACCATCAAGCTCTCCTCTTGCTTGCCAGTACTGTACTTGCTTGACCTGTACTGTGTTGAGAGGGTTGTGTTTGCAAGGGGAAATGCAACTTTTCTGTGGTGGTAATCCTCTGTCCTGGCCTTTAGGCTGTCAGCACAGATCCACAGAGACACAGAGCAGTGCAGGAATGGGGAGAGGGTGGTTAGCTGCAGGAGCGGTTACACCAGCAATGGCAAGAGTTATCTCAGGCTGTTACAGCAATTCTGAGCTTGTCTGCTGTGTGTTTTTAATGTATTCCCTGGGGCAGCATCATAAGGCATGTCACAAGAGTTTGTTTATGGGATCTTACAGACAGGCTTTCTTCTTGGCCTGTAAGTGCTCCGAGGAAATGGCACAGCCTTTCCATGTGGAAATCTCCTTCCACAGCACACTCAGCAATGCGCTGCATGGCCAAAAACCACAGCTGAGTTGCAAATGGGGTGGCCAGGGGATCATTTTACCTGGATTAGCGTTACAGGTGACATATATTTGGCCTGTAATACCACGACTGAAAATGGATTTTGCCTTCTTTTATTTTAGATGAACCATGAATACACAAAAGATTTTATTAATTTACTAAAAATAAATACCATTTTTTTGCTTAATGATTACGTTTTACAGCTTATGAAAAGGGCTCAGTCTTTTAAAAAACGGTCTTTGTTACAATTGCTGTTTACAATTGCTGAGGTTTATTCTCACTTTGATGTGCTTAGGTGTTATGTATGTATTTAGCTTTGCAGGGAGATGAGCCTTTCCCCCTCTCTGGGAGTAAAGGAAGGTGATATGGTAACTTGATCCATGTCACAGGCATCGTTATCCTGTCCATGTCTGAGCTTCTTTAGCACGTATGTCATTGCACGGATTTGAAATAAAGAATTGGTGTTATCTACCTGACTAAGTTCAGTACCACAGCTTCCAAGAGAAGTGAAATACATATCTCTCCCAGTAAGTCAAAAATGAAAGTTTACGGATGTGCACCGAAGTCACTGAGAGATGAACTAGAACCCACTTTTAAAGGCTTCCTCTTCAAATATATCTGCAATATTTATGGACATCCTTTGCCCTACTTACACGCTTGACCTAAAAGAGCCACCAGCATGTATGTAGTCAGACCTGTCCCATGTGGCTTTGAGATCAGGTAAAAGAGAGGTTGGAAGTACAGTCTGTGTGGTCTGTGTTAGTCTCATAATGTCTGTTTTGTTACAAATCTTGTAATTTATTGTGTTTGTTTAAAAACTGAGATTCATGTTTACTTGAGGAATAGAAGATTCATTCCTTAACTCTTCTTAAGTATTTTATACTTCAGTTATTTTTAGACAGTCTTTGAAATTGGTGAGGCATGAGTGAAGAAAACTGTAAGCATAGCTCTTAAGAGGACAGGATTTTAAGGAAATGAAGAAATGCCCTTTTCCCCCATTCAAGCATCTATGTCTGTTGGGTATGTCAAGATCACATTTTTTTCTTCTCACAAAAAATGTTTTTAAAATAAAAGCCAAGATGCGTGTGTGATCATTTGAATCAAGGAACTTAGTGTTAAAAAAGATACTGAGTGTCACAGAGCTCACAAGTAAATGAAGGCAACTGACAGTACTGAAGAAATAAAATTATTAAAAGATAATGTGGTATTGAACACAGGTCCACAGGACTTTGGAATAGTAGTGCTGTATGTAAATCAAACAATCTCGTGATAACATGAAATAGAAATACCAAAGAGGAAAAGCAAGCTGTGGCTCTACTCAATCTTATAACCAATCAGGCAGATTCCCAGTTTTCCCTGATATCTTGTGCACATGCAGTGGAGTTCACGTGCACAGAATCCACTGCACAATGATTGCATGCTTGTGCTAAAGTCACGTCAGGATTGCAGCCAAATAATGTACAAAGGTGGGTGAAACTTCAGCCTTGAGAGCGATGGGAGTAGGTGGATGATTGAGCCAATCTTGAGCTTGTTTACAGTCACAGCCATCACCTGTTGCTGTGTTTAGCCTCTTTCCTATGTTTCCTACTCTGAACCAGAATTACAAGGAAAATCTGTTCTTTTTCTAATCTGTTTGGAGGCAAAGCAAAATCCTTGTCAGATCCTGTTCTTGTGGTAATTCCTTTTCTAGGAAAAGGTGTGCAAAAACACCCAACTGTGCAAAAATTTATGTAAACTAAGCTTCAAATTTTGACATTCCTGCTCATTATTTAGTCATGTTAAAAATATCAAAACCCTTCTTCATTTTTCTGTTTAGTAACAAGTACATTATTAACACCGGAATAAACTTTCTCCTTTCTTATCACTAGTTAACCTTTAACTTGCAGAAACTTAATAATTGATATTCTGAGATCAAACTGACACTGTCATATGTAAGGTAGTGCATGGGGGAGAAAGAAACAATGGCTCAATATGAATAGCATAATTCATCCACATTGTGATACATGTATTTCTAACACAGAAACCTGATGGCTTTTAAAAAAACTCAAACTGCCTTATTCGGTATAAAATTCCATTATCCCCAGAGCTGTTCCCCAGGTTTTAAGAAAAAAATAATAAATGTAGCAACTGCTTTGCTGGAATTTCCTATTTCAAATAATGTGGTATATTCACATACTTAAATACAACTTCTCCACTGCAAAGTTTTTGTGTTTTGAATGAACTGCAGTGATACCTTCAGGATTCTTACAGAACTGTAATCCCTCTCTTGAATATAGTGTGTATGATTTAAATCCTTGCTGAAGTGAGGCTTTAATATAAAAATCTTTTTTTAGAGCTTCTTAGCCCAAACCAGTTACTCTCTTATTGCTGCCTTTTTATTTTTTAATTTCTTATGAAAACCACTGATTTTTCAAGATAACAGAGGATTTGAAGAAATCACTTCTGAAACACTTCTTCACTTATTATTTGTGATATTAGGTCTGATCTTTACTTAGCTACTTAGTCAAATGGCTGCTGGTTCTGTTGCCTAACTAAATTTTTCAGGGTTGGGCCAGTTGCTTAAGAGTTACTTTATAGAAGGCCTAATTATGACTATTGATCAGTATGGGGCTTTTAATCCTATGAAACATTTTTAAAGGTATTTAGAGTGTTAATTTAGTTGATTTTTTTTTACAGCATTTGACAAGGGATGAGGGAGTGTCTTTAAGTTGATTTCCTGAGATTTATATAAATTCTTGAGAGCTGTGTCATGCTACTGTTTGTAAATGACTGACATTAAACTGACCTTTATAAAGAAAGCAAAAAAATAAAACTTGTATTTAGGCCATTTTTTTTGTCTTTACTTTTTGATTTTGGCAGAGACATTCTTCCTCCAAAACAATACAGGTTAGTGTGTGCTAGAACTACAAGTTTTTAGTTCAGATTATAATTCTAAACATATAGCATGACATTCCTTTTTTGCTGTATTCCATTTTAAAAGAAAGCATTTTCTGTGGAAAAAAAAAGCATTAATCATTTTAACAAAATTTTAAACCAGATTTGGCCAAATTGCAACTACAAAAGTAGATAGTAGCTCTCAGTTTTACATGTGAGAACTTTCAATTTTATTTTCTAGTTTTAATTTTACCACTAAAGAAGAAATAGTGGGTTCATTCCCTCAGACTAAAATCTTGCAGAACCAAGAGTGAAATAAAAGATTGCAGGGAATAAGAGGAGTGACAGAAACTGGAGATGTGTTCAAGGAGTATTCTCAGATATTGTTCACTTACTTCTCCTATTTTCCATTGTAGTTTTTTTCCTAGGTATTTTTCCATTCCAGAAAACAGTAATTGCTTAAGAATTAAACTAATCCAGAAGTTATAAATTTGGCTGCTTTTCTTGAGACTGAGGAACACTGAGATGAAGTCAGTAGAAAAACTTGAGTAGTTCAAGTAGGAAAGGCAATAACAACTTAATTCTTAAAATTTCCAAATACTGAAAAGACACAATGTCTATCTTCTTAAGTAAGTTTCTAAACCATTTTTAACTTGTTTGTTTTTCTTTCTAGAAATAAAAATAACCCACTGCCTCACCCAGTCCTGTCTTCCATGTCAGTTCTTTTTTGCTACCACCTAGGAACTGCTGTAAAAGGCTCATTTCTAATCACAATACTGAGAATACCAAGGATTGTTCTCTTGTACCTTTACAATATCCTAAACCAAAAGGTAGGTATATACTTCTGTAACACTATAAAAATAATAATTTAAAAATGAGGTCATGGGGCAAAAAAGCAAAAAATAGATTTCTTGCTTAAAAATAGGTGATATCACATGGATTTTGTATTTAATCATGTTTTCTTCATTAGGAAAGCTTTTTTTTCCTCTCAATTCAGATATCAATGCTTCCTTTTTATTCTCAACTCAGATATTTTTAAAAGCAGAAAATACCAATATTAAACCCACCTTTGTTTAGTGTTTATATATAAAGGTTTTTATGAAGGATAAAGAGAAAAATTGGAAGACTGCTCTGTTAAAAATTTTTGCATCATAAATATTTAGGAAGCAAAAGTAAGAATGCTATTGTTAGATTTAAGATCTGTTATAGAAAATACTTCATCTGCCTTGAAATATGATTTTATAGAAAGAATATATGAAATAAGAACTCTTCCTGAGAGTTGTGTAGTGTCTGAAACACAGCTTTTAAGATACACAGAACATAGAGCTGGGCTATTTTGAAAGTTTTTGCCTCCTTTTTACCTTTCATGCATCTCCACATCTATTCTCTTCTGCTGGAAACACACCACTGTAGGTAATTCTGGCATTTTTGCAAGGAGGAAGGTCCGTTACGAATGCGTAAGTCTGATTTTAGGAGAAGATTTAAGAAAAGGTTTTAAATGTCTTTTCCTCTAGGGTTTACCTTGGCCTTGAAGCATGTTATGTATAGTTATGACAGGGTATTTACATTGATCATGCCTATGATGCATGTGTTTGGTATAGGTTATGAATGCTTAAATAAAAACCCCTTGTAATAAAACACTTGAAAGTTGTGGTCTGGGTTTATGTTGCTTTCATATGAAAGTTTTGGTTATAAAACTTGGTGAGTTGTGTTAACTAAGAACATTGTATAAAGACGATGGTACAACTTAGAATATTTTCTGCCTTTAGAGAAAGGAGGATAAGTGGACTTGCTTGTTACATGGTTTTGTAATCTAAATAACTGTAAATTTAATTAGCAAAGAAAGATTATTTGTGTCTGCAGTACTGTGCTACAGGCTCCTTTTTGGTCCAGTTCCCAAGCATTCAGTGACATGACCCATACCTGTAACTGCTGCTAAAGAGGCTGGAAAGTGCTCTAGCCAGCTCATGTCCTCAGTCCTTGGAAGGATCCCCCGAAGAGTAACCTTGCTCCTTTGCATGGCAGAAAGGACAAGCTATGGCCCCTTTCATTGAAGGCCAGAGTGGTACTAAAGGATGGAGAAGTGACACTGCATTCTTCTAGAGCTCACCCAGACTTCCCCACCCTTCCAAAAAATGCTGCTGTTCTCTGTGAACAGAGAAAAAGTCAGGGGTCTGCGAGCTTGCAGGTAAATTTAAAGACATTTTCTACACAGCAGTCTCCAAGCAGAATCAGAGAGGAGATTGTACTGAAATCCCTTGCTCTAGGCTTTTAACAAACAGTACTTACTGAGATAATACGGTTTTGGTAAAATCATCTCTCCAGCAATATATAGCTAGAGTAAAGTATTCTCTGTCAGGAGTTTGCATGTAGTCACCATTTTGAAGGAGTTATTCCTGGAATCTTTTCATGAACCTTTCTGAAGAAAGTTCAGAGGTTTGTGGTTTCTGCTTGAACAATGGTAGTTGTTGGGACCTGAGTTTTCTGTAGTGACTCTGAGGAAGTAGAGGAGAAAGTAGTAGTGAGGAAGATCTCTGCTTCCAAAACAAGATAAAAACATTCTGACCTCTGGAAAAATAAGATGAAAAAGACCAAGTATCCCTGAACTGAATTTCTTTTTGTTGAGAAAAACAGCCACTTAAATTTGGAAGGCTGCCATGGATACCAAGATGTCTTTTTCTTGTCTTGCATCATCTCTGTGATGAACTGTTCTGAGCTCATGATGTGATGGGAGTGTGGGGGCATGGAACAAACATTAAGGTTTACTGCTCAGTTTTTACTATGAAATTAATAGTTCAATGGTCTATGAATAACCTGTTCTAATATAAGATTTTTCTTCCTGTCCTGCAAAAATTAATGTATGCTCTGAGTCAAAACGCATGTGTGTTCATATAAGCCCTTCTATCCATTCTTTTATTTTTGTTCATTCGGGTACCAGGCATTTCAGAACTGTGGAAGGTTTTTGATAATCAAGTTAAAAATCTGTACCTGTACTCCCTAGTCACAGTGAAGTGCTATAAGGATTACTGACTTGCCTGCCTGTTTTGCTCCCCAGGCAGCTGTTAGCTCACAAAGCTGCTCACAGCACTTATTTTGTTTTCCCAGAGATGAATCTTCCATCCACGGGCAGAAAAAAAAATGCACAGCTCCTCAGTCATTAATATTGAAAGGTCTGAATTAAAAACAATTCCTAAAATCCTAATGGAAATATCTGCTAACTAAGTGAAAATTTTATCAGAAGGATCAGTCCCCTGTAAAGCAAGTTTGTTCCTAGAATAGTGGTTCTGTTTGAGGCTAATTATGTGTCCTGTAACCAATAATTTCATTTTATTGCAGAAGAATGCAAAGTGCCTGTTCAGCTGCTGTTTCTGCTGGGTTTGCTGCCAGGAAAGTTGCTTAAGATACTCTAACCAGGTATGCTCTGTCATCTCTGCCCCTCAGCCTAGTCTTGATACTGCATGTGGGTGCCTGCCCCTTAGCATGGCTAAAAAGCCGCAGCCAGAGCATGCAGGACAGAGCTTCCTGCTGGCCACCTAAACTAAACAAACAAAAGAACCTCCAAGCGTAGTGATGCCATGATGATTTTTTGCGTTTTTTATATACCCGTTTTATATACCCCTTCTATATACCCTTTTAGCTTTTATGTAGCTTTTATGTATCCATAGTGCTTTTAGCCCACATACTTGTAATTCCCTAAGTCTGACAACTAGCTTAGACCCAAAGTTCCGTTAAGCCAAGAGACTAAACATCTTGGAAGCCTCGCAGTTGGGGGTCAGAAAGCCCCGACACCAAGGTCCTCTTTAGAACACATTCTGTAAACCAAGATAGGCACATCCAGGGGGAACGTTCCTCAAGATGGGGGCTTCTGTTGAGCCTCTCATTGGAGAATCTTCGATAGATAAGCTAATTTGCAAGGTCTATTACTGTATATGCGAATCATCGTGTGAGCGCATTTTTAGTGTGCGTTCTGAGGTGCATTTCGGTGCATTCTACCTAGATGTGGTGCACCTAAGGATCCTTAAATAAATACTGAGATAAAACCCTTTTTCCTCTCTAACCGTGTTAGGCTTTTAATTTTAAGCCCAAGGAAAGGCAACAGTAGGTGAAACTTGTTGCAAAGAAACAGGGAATTGACCAATGTGCAAGGTGCTAGATTTTAGAAAACTTGTTAATACAGCTCGAAATAGTCAGCCCTTTCAGAGGGCTACTTCCTATTTCTGTAGGTAAGAAGACTTAGCATTTGTTGAGTTGTGCCAGACAGACTCCTGAAACACGGAGAGTCCAGGTAGGAGGAAGCAATGAAGACTTAGGAAACGTATCTGGAGGTGTGACATTAAACTGGTTACAGTGTTTTCCACCTGAAAGTCCTGAATAAAGAAACTTGAATTCCTGGCTGATTGCCTTTATCAGTAGATCTGGGAATATGATCCATGATGTTAGCAGTCCTGTTTAAAAGGTGTTTTTATTGGAAATGGATGATTTCTGACATACAGCAGTTTTACAGATACTTGACACCTCTTTTTTCCTTCCCGATTCTTTTCTCCAAATGTGTTCCAGATTTATATATATAATTGTAAATAGTTAATTTTTGTCTTTGTCATTGCCTTGTTTTTATCTCTGGGTACTGTGATATTCTTAATGTAAAAGGAAGTCATATTTTCACACTGATTTCTCTCTTGCTGACTGCTGAGTTCTTTATTCTCATTGCTGAGGGTAGTAGTGAAGTAAACAAGACAATTCTGATAAAAGGTGTGACTTCTCTTAAGTAGATGCATAAATTAGGTTTAATCTTGGTCAGTTATGAAGAGAAAGTTTTTAATTTAGTTCACCCTAGATTAAAACTTGTGCAGTGAAATCTCTGAATTTTCCAGGCTTACATTTTCTAGGTAGGTCTTATGGTCAGTGACTTGGTGAGGAATATCAGAGTTCATTTTGACTCCAGGCTTTCCATTTGTAGTCACCCTTTCCCCTTGGCTGGGCTTCCTGCCTTTCAAAGAGATATCCAGCATCCTAATGTTTACTTTCTCCAGCTGTTGTATGCTATGTGTTTATTAAAAGAATTAATTACTGTAATGTTCTTCCTTCTGTTTCAGAAGGCTCTTGTTCCCTTAAAAGATTTCCTGTTTCCTAATCTATTGTTGGCAAATTTCTGTTTTTATATGAGTTGTGGTTTTTAATCTAATGATCATAATACAGTGTTTGCTTTTGTTTTGTTTTTTGAATATCTTTTTAGCAAAGGTGATGGTAGTCCACATGTTCCAAATCCAGGACAATTTGGGCAACAATTAGAGAAGAAAAAAAGCAAGAACAGGCCACAAGATTTTAATAGAACTTTCATCTGTATGAAGGTGTAACATTGGTCTTGGGTTATTGCATCTCATAGAGTAATTCATGGATCTAATTACTTATTTCCTTTTTTTCCCTCTATAACTAATCTGTTCAAGCCTATTTCTTAAAAAAATGTATTTTGACTACAGTTGAAAATCTTAGTCTTTGATTCTGTAAAATCTGGGGCCAAATGTTAAAGAGAAAAAAAGAAGGAAAAAAGTCTGCAGTTTTAAGCGGCTTCGACATATTGCTTGATTAACAGAAGTAGTGAACTCTTAAGAGCTCCTACTGAGATTGGTGAAACCTGCTGGGAACAACCTATAAATTTCCCATAGATGTTGAACATGGACTTGAGAGTAGGTCTTGGGAGGGAGGGGTTAAAAAATTGCTTGTACCTGTGTTTCTAACATTTTCAAAGTATTCTTTAAATTTAGATTTTGATTTTTTGTACCTAAAATGTGGAACAGCTGTTGTAAAAGTTGGTCCAAAGACCATTGTGTACATTAGCATTCCTTACTATTTACAATTCCTTTGCTTTTTATTTTAGTATTAATTTCACTATAGAGAAAAGCATGTAATTACCTGAAACTAAAAAAAAGATCCAATCACTTCTGCACTATTGTCTTCAACCTGTTGTTATGCTGCTTAGGTAATTTAAATTCTTTCTGTTCCTTTGTTCACAAGTTTAATCAGGATTAAACAGAGTACTTTGTTTTCCCTCTGAGAACTTGCAGATGAGAAACAGGTGCTGGAGGAAGTAACCGTGGTGATAGAATGCGAGCTTCTTTCTTCCCATGCTATGATGTTATCAAAGAGTACTTTTTGGGCTGCATGTGGGATTTAATACTGACTTTAATAGTTGCATGCATCCCTGAAGTGACTCATTCTCTTCAAGCTTAGTTAAGTTTTGTTGAGCACTCCTGGAATTTAACTGGAGCAGGCCAAGGAGTTACCCTGTCATCTTCCCATCATGACATGGTGCTGTGCTAGATGCTGGCGATTGTCATATTTGCAGGGGTGGTTGCTGGAGGAGGGGTAATGTAAACCCAGTGTCCTGTGCAGATTGCAATGTGGACAATTACATTCAGCCTTCCTGAATTTCTCTTGTATTTGCAACTGGATCCTGTGCTAAACTGTGGTGTAGTGTTGCTATGTGCTGTTAAACAGTTCACTCCTTAAGCTGTTTCGCTTCAGTCATGGGCAAAGTGATTCATGTGTGTGTATAATCCATTAGTAACAATTGTAAAGCACTCTGGGTTCTGTGGCTGAAAAGTGCTTTCTGAATATAAAGTCATTATCCTTACTTGACAGTTCTGTTTGCCAACACTTGTCAGAATTACCACGGATTTTTTATCTGGCTCTGATGGTTTCAGTATGTTCCAGATAAACATATCCAATCATCTCAAGTAAAATCTAGGAGATTGAAGTTTTTCTTCTGTAAAAAGAGTATGCTGTTTTATAATGCGGTTTGGGAATTACAAGGTCTGTGTCTCTCCTGCTTTCTCAAGTCGTAGTGGCAGTCTTAACTTTAGATACATCAAAATGCTCACATGTTCTCCTTTTACAGCCTTGTTGCAGTGACTTTTTTAAAAACAATACAACTGGATAGTTTTGCTTTTCTGTGTCTGCTTTGGGTCCATCTGCAGCCAGTTGGCAAAGTGACCCCTCCAAAGTGCAGTGCCTGGATTTCTAAAGGGGTTGCTGAGCAGGGTGTGGTTTCTCTGTGTTCAGCAGCATGTTTGCTGCAGTGTAGCCTTCTGGGCTGTCAGTGAATGTCAGTGAATTCAGCAGTGTGTGAGCCACATTTCCTAGGACAGAGCCCCTTCCCTGAGACTGAAAGCCAGCAACTGTCTAGTGTAATAAACCAGAAGCAAGTCTGTCTAATGGCTGTATATCCATGGCAATTGGTTGTCTCTTAAACTTTGGATGGAAGCCTATCAGGAGGTTTCAGTTAAATGCCTTGTGGAGAATTCACCTAGATAAAACCAAAATTCATGCATGCTATTGTAAAGCACAGTTCTCCTCTGCATGCCAAACACGTTGTGCCTCACCCCACCAAGTACTTTTTTCCTCCCAAAAACAATACTGCATTTTAATTTTGTTGGCAAAATTGCTTCTAGATATAGAGCTAATTTTTCATTCCTCTTGAAAATACAAGGATAAAATGTTCATATGTTTATTTTCCTTCTACAAACTTTATGTATGTAATAATAGGAAAGAAAATTCCTCAGGTCTTTACTTGTTCTGTAGGATGAACCATGTAGGGAATAGAGTTGAACAAAGCTGACTAATTCTTACTTTGATACCTTTCTCTTCTTCTCTATCCCATTAAGAAGAAACAAAAGGGGGAAAAGAGAGAGAGAGAAAATAAAAGGCAATTAAGCAAGTGACTGGTAATTCAGTGCTTTTAAGCAGAGAAATTTATGAACAGCTCTCTGGAAATCTTCAGTTTGATTTATTTCAGAAATCCCAAACAAGAACATTTTCTCACTAAGTGCAGAAGCCACTGAAAGCAACCCCACTAATGATGTAATCATGATGCAATGGGCACATAAAGCAGGATCGTTTTGATCCAACCCTGACATTGAAATGGAGCCCACATGTAACACTGATGCAGTAGGAAAGGACACCCAACTACCCTGTGAGGAGAAAGCTGTGTTGGTCCTACCCACTGGATGACAGCCATGGAGGGAGTAGATGACACAGAGAGTAGGAAGCAAGGAAAGCTGGAAATTTTCTCCAGTAAGTCCAGACTGCAAATATAAAGTGGAATGGAAATAAATGAAAGTTGTGCTTTTTAGACTGCTTGGGAAAATTCAGGAGGTTATTGAAGATTCCTTACAGATGGTAATTAGCCTAGGAACAAAAGATAACCATTTCTGTGTTAGCTGTGTGCTTATTGATTAGAACTGGAGGGGGAGAATATTCTCCATATGTTTGTCAGCCACAGGACAACAGCCTTTATTGAACAAGGCTGCAGGAAGCACAGAGTCAGTGCTGGAAGGTACGAGATGAAACACTTGCACTGGAAAGAGGGGGATAAATGCCATCATAGAAGTCACTGGTTATGTGACAGTCTTATCTCACTGGGGGGACTGGAATATCCTGTGACAAATTATGGGTAAGAGCAAGCCCGTTAGCCATCTATGAGACAGCAGGGAGGGATAAAAGCTGGACAAGATCAGCAGAAAAATGAGTAGATGTAAATTGTTCATGAATAAATGTTGTCTGGAAGAAGGTTCCTAAAGACTGGAGGGACAACTGTCTGGAATAGCTCCAAACGTAAGGCCTGGGAGAGGGGAAGTCCTAAGTGATTTAAAGAGGGAGTTTTCCATTTAAGAGAAGATTTGTATAATTTGCTAATCTGAAATAGGCAGAGACTGGAGTGGCTGAAAGTCCCTTCCAGTCTTGTATGTCCTCATTTCTTCACTGGGGTCTCACAAGGCCTGCCTTGCTGTCATTTCCCACCACTGTCTGAGAGTCATGATACAACTTTCTCACCAGACCACTAACTGCTGCACAGCAGCCACAGTCATTGCCTCTTGCTACCACTGGATTTTGTTTTCTGAGGGGCTTCCACTGGCAGCAGTGACACTTGCAGGTTAAGACACTTTAAGGTCCAGCCTGAGCTGCACCACACTGCACTGGAGGTGGCTAACCAGGGGAGCCCTCAAGAGAGTTGCTAGCCACAAGATCAGATCAGGCTGAAAATACCAGCAGAGCAGAAAAAGCTGAACTGGGATGAGAGACCAGCATGTCTCCTTCTTCTTTTTAAAGAAGATTCTGTTGCTATGGCAATTCTCTCTTCCCCAAGCTCATTTTATGAAAGCACGCCTTAGAATGGAGGACTGAATTCAGCTGTTACACAAAGTAGCAATTATTCTCAACAACTGGGGAACTTACAGCCTGGATCTGAGCCACAGTGCCTTTCTCATGAAACTACCAGGTCACTTTTTCCAAGACCTTTGACATTCTGTGTTGTGAGGCACAGAAGGATATATTCTTTAAATAGGTTTTTTGTGCATACTGTGGTATTTGGAAATATGTAAACATTCCCATTCCCTATTTATTCATCCTGACACTGAGAAATCAGTGTCTAGTTCCCAGGCCCCAAGCCAGAAGAGGCTTGTGTTCTTCAGAGAGGTGGCGATACGAGATCAACTTGCTGGTGCAAGGATAAAGGCTGTCCCTGGCCCACAGTCTCCTGTGCTTTCTGACCAACCTTATGCTATCAATGCAATCATTACTTGCTTGTCATCAGAGCAGAGACTACCATTGTAAAAGATCAATTCATTAAGCAAAGATAAAAATATAAGAGCTGTAATATGTACACAAGCATCAGACTGAGTCTCTTTCTAGGTCTAGTATCCCATCTTCAGCAATGACTGTGAGTAAATGCTAAGGTAGAACAAAAGGATGTTTCCCAGTCTCTGTGCTGTTTCTGAATCTGTTTTCAGACTAGGGACTTCTTGAGCTGAGTGTGTTTTCTGTGTGTTTAATAACTCTCAGCTGGTTCCTTTTCCCTGAAATTCCCCGTCTCCGTTGAGTTCATGCAAACTTTTAGCAGCTAAAGCATCCTTTGTCCAGCAGTTCACGGTTTACAGATTTATAGTGAGAAGAAATACCATCTGTTTTCAAATTTGGCTCCTACTACTTCATACTGTCCTGCCCCTGCCTGGTCTTTGTTCTAGAAGGAACAGTGAGCCATCTAACCCTACACAGCCTCTCTGCATTTCTCATGAGTCGGTAGCCCTCTTGCTGCATCCTCCTTCAGTCATCTCTTTTCCAGACAGAAGAGCCTGGCGTTCCCCAGACAGAAGACATTCCATACCTTTTGAATCATTCCTGCTGCCCTTCTCTCAAACATTTTCAAGTCCACTAAAGCTTTTGTGCATGGAAAAAGAATGTATTCTGTAGAAAAACATATTTAAATAACCTGTGTCTAAATGTTAGCAGGTTCTTAACTGACTATGGTCTTCCATCTTAGCCTTCACAACTATCTTTAATTTGAAAGGCTTTGGTTTATTGCACATATCCTGCAATTTCAAACTTAATGGGATATCTAAGCTTTTTAGTCCAAAGTCCAAATTATTTGCAAATACAGGTAACAGCTTGTGTGTATTAGGTGTTCCTTGATGAGTAAGGATGAGAAATCACTTGAGCTCATTTCTGTGCAATGCCAAGTCTCATGGAAACATACATTAGCTTAAATGTTTGATGTGTTTTGTCAGTGAGAACATGTAGATTTCTATATGGCTGGATGGGATCAGGGCATGGGGTCTGTATGACAAGCTTGAGAATTGTGAGGCAAGTGTATGGAAAAAGATTCTAGGCTGAACAAGAAACCCTTCAAATATTTTTTTTTCACAAAAACGTATTTTTTTGCTAAAAGGTAGAGATCACTTGGCTAAGTCTTCCAATTCTGCTGGTAATATTCCTGCTTCACATATGTCTGACTAGTTTTGTAGCCTTCAGCAGTTCATTAATTTCTGTTTCTCTTATTCCTTCTATAATATTAGATTATTACCTGGCTGCCTTTGTTTCTTGAGTATTATCAGTAGGTAATGCTTACATGATTTGTTTAAGTTATAACTGCTATAAATGCCATTTTTTATCAGCCGGTTTGTAACACAACAAATCCCTGTGCAGGTAGTGTACTGTCTCCAGCGCTATTTTCAGTCTTTCCAAGATAACCGTTCTAGTTAATAAATATCAGAAATTCTTTTCATTGCACATTCTTTGAATACCAAAGTGGCTACTTCAAGAGTGCAAACAAATGGGTATTTATTTTAAGTTTGGAAACAATGTTTGTACAAGCACGCATGCATTTTCAACATTCTTTTTAATTTTTAAAACACATTTTTTGCAATTTATAACGAATACAGAATCTCAGTTTAATTTATTGGCAAAATTTATACTGACCTCACCAGCTCAGGATTTACTCTGTGAATTTAGTTCTTAAAGGACAAAACCAAACTTAGACACACTTTTCCACTTTGTGTCTCTGTTCCCTCTCTGTTTAATGGGAATGATGAAACAGACTTAACTCACAGCACGTTATAAAGAGAAATCTGTCCGTGTCTGAAATACGCAGTGACAGCTACAGACGGAAGACACAGGGAGCGTGATGTGAGGCCATCTACCCTCTGCCTGTGTCCTGCGCTAGCAGGGCTGGCACTGGCAGCTCTCCTGCTGCTGCATCCTGGGACGTTCCAGTGTGACGGCATCCTGCCAGGAAGGGAACAGCATGAGGATAAATGAGAGTTAGCACAGAAAGCATTTTTTCCTGTTTAGAAATGAAGTGAACTTGCTTGTTTAAACATATTTTTATGCAGATACTCTTTGAGTTTCTGTAGAGTTCATTGGAGTCTCTGATTTTTCATAGAGTAGGCAATAAATCCATGGTCTTTATTTATACTTTTTCCATCTATGGATGTATTTTCTAATATGTAAGTACAATATTTACAGAACGTCACTGTTTTTTCTTTACTATCAGAGGAAAAATAACTATTTTTCATATAAATAATATCCACAGTAAAGAGACAAAAAGTCTTTGATTGCATTTAATCAATCTTCTTTCTTTCTTTCTTTCTTTCTTGACAATGTTATTCTAGCTTTGCTGCACTACAGTATGCTACAGAAGTTGCTCATGGGTAAAACTGGACTCTACAGAAAAAAATTTTCTTTGCTTCAGATATCTGAAATTATTTTATAATTTGAATTGTAAGTAAGAAAAAACAGATTTTTAACAGGAAGTGCCTTCAATAGGCCAGTATAATTCACTTTCAGCAAACCCCTTATGGGCTGAGTTTTTTCACTTCCAGGTGAGGCAGAAAGCAATGTAAGCACCACGTACATGTTTGGGTTTATAAATTCCTTCAGAACAGTAATCCCTTGCACACTGTGGTTCTTACCGACCATACCAGACGTGACTAAAGTTTTTGTGGCATAATCTGCTTTCTAGTATTTTGAGTAAATGGAAACTGCTCATAAGAATTGCTGGTAAAGCCCAGAAATGTTTCAAGTATCGTAAGTGCTGCTTTTCTTCGCTGATATTTTGGACATAGTTTCAAAACCTTGTTGAGGAGTTCCATAAATGGGACGTACATGCCAATTTATGCATAAGTGCAACAATAATCAAATCCATGAAGGTAAATATTCTATCCTCCCCACCTGCCCAGGCAAGTTTCCACAAAGGGATATAATGTAAAATTCTCAATACATTGAAAAACTGGGAGTGCCTCAATTATCTTTTGTTCGGAGTGGGGTGCAGCATGTGACCTTACACTCACTGGTCTTGTCCAGGATCCTTCATGAAAAGGTTTATTTTATGGCTATGACCATAAGCTTGAATTTCACTAGTATCGAAAGTGTTTGAAAGAGTCACGTGTAAAAGTTTTTTAATCATCAACCTTTAATGACCCACTAAATACGTAACTTCATTGTTCCACTTACATAGTTTGCCAGCAGTGTTGGAGATGGACAGCCAGTAAGTTTGGATAATGTGACTCCAGGTGTTTTCTGGTAATTGTGTCATACTCATTCACAAAAATTGGGGTAGAGCACTTTGGTGTTTTAAAATAAACTGGATAAATGTGGCTTCAGAAATTTATTTAGTCACTATTGTAACATTTGCTAATGGTGAAAATTACGTAGAAGAACTCTTTGAATTTAGAAGTATAGTTATTATAATAATTTGAAATAAAATCTCCATATCATGCAAAATAGCTCTTTATAGTCATAAAGTCAGTATTTCCAAATAGAGTTTAAGGCTTTGCATTTTGCTGAAGTAAAATCTAGATTATGAGTCTTTCCTCTCTCACTGCATTATTATCTTATGTCATTTCAGCATGCATACACAACTACAGCCATAAATGGGACAAATTTTTGTACATCAGCAAAGGATGCTGTCTGTATTTTGGCAAGGAACTCTGCTAAACTTGCATCCATTAGTTGTTTTGGAGATTTTATCCTATTTCTAGGAAAGGTAAGAGTAAATAAAAATAACTGTTCTGTAAAAATGAAGTGAAAAATCAGGTTTGATTATCTTTCATATACCTAAAGTAAATAAAGTTTATCTTTGTTAAATTCAGTGTTGTTAATGCTATAAAATAAGTTTGGGAGAGAAGAATATTTGAGGAATTTAACTTTGCAGAGTTATTTAGTTGTATTATAGCAGCATCCTTGGTGCCACTCTGGCAGGTCTAATTGCAACAAGTCTTCAGTACATACACGGCAAATGGTTTCCTCCACCCTATGGAATTAACACATGAAATCGAACACTAAGTGTCACAACTACGTGATGCCAGAAACTGCTTAGCTATCTCCCAGATGAGATGAGCTCTTAAAATACTGGCTGTAATGTATTTGCCTCAGGGTTTGGAGGGATTTTTTTTTTATGAGAAGCATTTCTACATGATTAATGAGGCTGCACTGCTCTCTCGCTGTCCCTTACAGGTGTTTGTTGTATGCTTTACTGTTTTTGGAGGATTGATGGCATTTAACTACCACCGGGAGTTGCAAGCTTGGGTAGTTCCTTTGTTGCTGGTTGGATTTTTTGCCTACCTGATGTCCCACAGCTTTCTGTCTGTGTTTGAAGTCACAGCAGAT
Source organism: Rhagologus leucostigma (assembly GCA_013397725.1). Classification (NCBI taxonomy): domain Eukaryota; kingdom Metazoa; phylum Chordata; class Aves; order Passeriformes; genus Rhagologus; species Rhagologus leucostigma. The sequence goes on along the minus strand of VZTD01001331.1, from coordinate 1,570,803 downwards.
GCCATGTTCCTTTGCTTTGCTATTGATATGGAAACAAATGATGGAACTGCAGAGAAGCCATACTTTGTGGATCAGGAGCTGCTGGTAAACCCCACTGATTACAGCAAAGATATTTGAGATGTTATAAGCTTTTAAGCACTTTTTCTTTCCCCGAGACCTGGTAATGTGAACCCACAACCCATGCTATTTCCTTTCCAACACCTTAGAACAGGATGGACTCAGGAATACAAGTACATTAATTTATAAACTGAAGTAAGTGGCTCCCTCTGACTCCTGTGTGCTAGCTACGACCTGCTGCCTTCTTTTAGGTTATATTCTGTAAGTAATGGCTGACTATTTAGGCCTAATTAGATATATTGTTGGTAATTAAAAAATATAAATAAATAGATGAGCCAGGTGCAGAAATTGATCCATAGGGTGCCCTAAGACTAATGATTATGTTTCTTGTGACTCACTGTACAGTGATGAGAAAAAATAAACAACAAGTAGCAGGTCAGAGATCCATTCCACATCCTACAGATGCTGTAGTTCTGAACAAACTTCATGCAAATCTGAGTTGCTCTGCTTCATACCTTTACAGATTCTTTTGCCAAAACACTGTGTTCTATCTTTTGATTAGACTCTTCTGCCTCTGGACAGGTTGTTCTGTGTCTTTACCCTTGTAATTACTGTATTGTATTACCTTCAGTACTTAGCTAATAGTGATGTAGTGCTGTAACTGAAGCATTTGAATACATATGTGCTATCCCTTTCTAAATAAGAGAATATCTGAAGATGCAGATATTTGTTTCCTTTTGTGCTATTTTTGACACTTCTGTCTTTTCCTTTACAAACCGTGCAACAGGGAAAATCTTAGTGATCCACGAAAATGAATACCCAGCAGCCAGAGTAGCTCATATGACGCAAATGTTCTGGATGGATTTCTTCAGGACAATGTCAGAAGAACTGGTTTTGGGTTTTGGTTTTTATTTATTTTTTTAATGCTGCTGTGAGAGTTTCTGTAATATTCATAGAATTTTGTTGAGAACAACAACAAACAGCAAAATAATGAAAAGGCAGCCTAAAGATAGGCTTAACCCTTTGAACAGAAGAAAGCAGATATATATTCTTTGGCTTTGGTTCAAAATAGTACTTAAGCACATCACCTGGATAGGAATATGAAACCGAATGGAAAACTCTGAAGCCTTGACCTCTGTTCTTCCCCCTCTGTTTTGCCAAATGCTAAAATACTTCTTAAGCCAATTTTCCTTCACGAAACAGAGGCTTTCCGTTCTCCACTTCCAAACTTTGTGGTAGTTTCTCTTTAACTCTGGTCTTAATTCTACGTAATTAGCCATGCCCTAGAGCTGTGGGTGAAGAGGGGATTTCCCACAGGGACAAGGAGTCTTCCAAGCAGGACAGGCTCTGCACCCTTGTATGGAAAAACCGTGGGCAGCACATCCAAACTCCTCCTCATTGTATGATCAAGAGTAAGTTTGCTCACACAGACAAGAATTTGGAGTTTCCCAACACATGAAGGCATTTGACTTGTCTGTGTTACAATCAGGTTACAAACATCCTGGGGGTGGAAAAGAGGCTTTGTGGCCCTCAGCACAATATGCAGCAGTGGGCAGAGAGCCGTGGGAGGGATTTCAAACAGCTGGAGTCCTCATTCCTGCAGTAGGAGATATAACAGAAATTCTTGATTCATCCTTCTCGGTTGCATTCATCACTTTTACTGCCTCTGCAGTCCCTCCCAGTATCACTCAGTGTCATCCAGCCAGGAACCAGCTACAGTTTCTTAGCCCTGGCCTAATTATCTTCCTCTACCAGGTATTTTTATTTGCATAATTGTTTCCTTTCACAAACGATCTCACCCTGGTTTTTGCTTGTAGAGCTTTGTGAGTCAGAGTAACAAGTTAACAGAAGGGCAAAACCACAGAAGCACAAGACCATTCCAGGATAATGAAGAGGGGACAGAGCTCCAACCTATGGTGAGCCAGGAGCATGGGATGTGTATTTATCTGCCAGCTAATGTGTTTGCCTTTATGCTCCAAGAAGAAGGGATGGAGGTTATCATGTATCTCCTGATATCCCATAGCAACCAATATGCTGTACGCAGTATCCTGTTTTTTCTACTATTGCTTTCTCTCCTCAGGAAACCCTCTTCTAGTGCAAAATGGATGGGTCAAATATTTCTTCTTTCTTAACATTCCACATTTTGCCCAGCCAGAGGAAGAGAAAGTTTGGCGTGTGGCAAGGCAGTGGGGGATAAATGTTATTCAGATAGTCTTTCACATGCCTGCTGTAGCAAAGTCAGAAGAGTGGTAGGCTGCTGAATTTCATGCCAGAACTGCTGAAGTTCCTCTAAGAATTATAGAAGGAGTTCTAAAAGAAAGAATTCTGGAAAAGAACCTTTAAGATCAGAGTTTAGAAGCCTTTCCTCTTCCCCCCCCACCCCCTTTTCCTTTCCTTTTCCTTTCCTTCTCCTTTCCTTTTCCTTTCCTTCTCCTTTCCTTTTCCTTTCCTTTTTTCCTCTCCTTTTCCTTTCCTTTTTCCTCTCCTTTTCCTTTCCTTTTTCCTCTCCTTTCTCCTTGCCTTGCCTTGCCTTCTTATCAGTATATATATTTATTTACTCTGTTTTATGATGGGGTAACAAAGCTGAGGTGCCAGAAGGGAGTGTTTCCCTACACCCAGGCTTGGAAAAGTCCTCAGAGTCAGCACTCCCTAACCGACATCTGAAAAAATACTGCAAATTGCCCAACCTGAGAAGCTGCCCCAGCAAGTTCAGAATCAGGACTGATTTTCCACAAGCATTGTGGGGGCCAAGCTAGGGCTGCTAGAGAAAGATTCTGCAGAAACAGCTCCTCTGGCACACACGCTTGCTGGGCACTACTACATGTCCTCTGCTGTCACAGCTACTTACACAAGTGTAACAGATGTCAGTGATTTTTCTTGATCTGCTTTCAAAAGGTACCAGGCTCTAGCGAGCTCTCACACAATCCTGTGGGCATTCTGCTACAGGCAGAGCACTCCTCCAGTTTATTACTGCAGTGAGGGATAGTTGTACTAAATTTTTTCATTGTTTGGGTCTGTTATTGCATTCTTCAGTAATTTTTTGCCAAGCACAGAAACCAGAGGTTGGGTGGGTGTTATTCTCTGCAAGAAGATTGTGGATTTGAGATACAAAAGAACCTTAGTTGTTTTCCCACTTTACTCTTACATTTAAATGCAGGAACAGAATGAGTGCTACACATTATTTCACTCCATTTTTCTCTCTTTGTAGACTTGAATGTGAAGTACACCAGGAAGTGTGGAAGCAGAGCAGCAATAGCAAAAACGGTCATAGAAGTAAGGCTTACCAATACCCCAGGACAAAGTATTAGTTCTCTAAATCTGTTGTATCTTCTCCTCTGGTAAAATGACACACAATCTGTTTGTATGGATAAAATATTCTGTGTGTCATCACATCTGATTTTTATTACTACACTTGTTATGATGGTCTGAAAGTTGTTAATAAACTCACTCTTTGTAAATTTCTATGTTGTCAGACTAAAATTAGTCAAAAAGGTCATGGAGCTGTTCTTTTGGTATGTACGCTAACACAATTCTTTCAGGCTTCTCTGGGAATGCTGTGTCAGTCATCCCTAGATCAGTAAATGCAGAAACATTTGTAGAGGAGGCGCTCTGAGATGACTGTGTCCTGATTTATTCTGCATATCTGAACAGCCAATTAAGGAACAGACTGAGCTCACTGATGGAAATTACCCTTGACAGAAATTCTCTGTAGTCAAGATAATTAGCGGTTATGAGGTAGGTGTCTTTCTTTTAATTACACTCCTCTGGGAATAGTTTTTACAAGTTTGTATCATAAACTGTCCAGCTCCTCTCCAAAAGGCAGATGAGGAATAGTCCTTCCTTCCTTCCTTCTGCAACTGAAAAGATGAAGCAGAAAAATTTGTATTTGGATTTAGAGCTTGACAAAGTAGCAGATGACAGAGATAGAAGAACAGGACAGACATGAGATAAAAGGATGTTATAAAATAATACTTTATAGAAACGTTAGCTGTAACATGGGTGTGAAATACATCATGGAGGAATCTAGCGACTGTCAGGGGTCTAGTCAGAAGAGAAACATAAGTGTAGACACTTCTAAAAAAACTAACTTGGTAACAGTGTGCCAGCATTTTCTTGTGAGCGATTTTAAAGCTTGTTTAAAATTTGTACCTGGATCCTGATTGTAATACACTTTGGGGGCTCCACCTTGTTCTGCGTATGGAGTAGTTTTAGATTTTACTTTGTGGCACATTTTGTTCTCTTTGTTCAAAAGCTCCTTTAAATTTTGTTTGAGGAGAGGTTTGAGGTGGGAAAATGATGCCAGCAAGGGATTTCAGTAAATTATCAATACAGGAAGTGAGTCATCACTGCAGGTAAGTGACTCAGAACTGTCTTAATGAATACATTGATAAACCCTTGATTAGTCACAGCTTGGAAATGACGTACAGAAAAGCTCACTGATGGCCTGAATAAGAAATTTGTTTCATTTAAATACTGTATCTGGCCTCCTGTTGTTGAAAGGAGACTAGTTATCTGCTAAGGAATGCTAAGAAATACTTGCTTTTTATCCATCATTTAGTTAACTTCAGTCTACTTTAATATGAGGGATTTCAAGAAGTTGTGGAATATAGGATAAATGATGAAAAAAGGAAAGAAATAGATTAATTACTTTCTGCCTGGCAGGTGAAGCTGATAATGTACTGGCTGTGACTCACCGCCTCTCCTAATTTAAATACATACCCTTGGATACTTTCGGTGCTCAGCTTGTGGATGCTGTGGGAACTTCCAAAAAGTCCTGAATAAGCAATGGCTCTCTAACCCTGAGGAAGTGTGTAGATGTGGTACTTACAAAGGGGCAAAACTTTTCCTCTGCCATGGGTTTGCCAAGATTGCTTCCGAGCAGCAGTGTCCTCACAATGTAAACATGACATTTACCAATTTACAAAGCATAAGAGGTTTGCTTTGAAGTTAAAAATCCCCCAGTTCTTATTACACATTCGGGGTTTTTTCCTGTTTGTGTTTGATAATCACACTGCATGTTTTGGCCTTTGACTCAGGAACTTTGGTGGGAAAAAAGGGAGGGAAATTTTTATCTAAGTATGTCCTTCTTTTCAGACAATCCCTAGATGACCTTCAGAGGTCCCTTCCAATCTCAACAACTCTATGGTTCTGCTCATGGCAATTATGATGCAGTGTCATTGCCTTCACTGTAGCTCCAGAGTGGAGAAAGGACTCTTACAGACACTTCCTACAAATTCTGGGTTAACTTTTAAAGAAGGAAGGTATTGAAAAATGCCAGTTAAGCTGTATTTGAGTGTATTCTGTTTAAGGAATACTGTATTGTCATTAGTCCAGAAATTACATTATAAAGTAAGTTTTGAAAACTGTGTGTATTTTTACAGAAGACTTCCAAATACATAGCTTTTCATTAAATTTTTACAGAAAGCATAGCCTTTTAGCTTTCAGTTACAACTCAAGACCTCCCAGTCTTACATACATTGCACTAGCAATAGTGTCAACAACCTCCAGCTGCAGCATTCCTGTGTGGCAGGAGTCCTCACCTGAGTTAGAGGGATAAGGCACTCCTACAGAAGCTGATGCTATTTAGTGCTTGTTTCTCAGTGTTGCCTTCACCTGCAGAGTATTGTAGCCAGCATCTGTAAAGGAGCCTTTATGTAGGCACAGCTCCTGGGAATACAGTTCCTCCTGGTTCTGAGGGTGGGCTAAGCCACTTCCAATAATTTGAGGTCTGCCCTGCAATGCAGCCCAGTAGGTGTGGACTCGTCTTTCCTGCAGCTATGGAAGATTAGATTCAGCAGAATGAAAGGTACTTTTATAACTACATTCCTTAAAAATAGGAAATAGGGACTACTGGTGTCTATTTATCAGAAACTGGCTAATTATTGCAGCCTGTTGTTTTAAGCAAGGCAGCTTGATTTTGGTCTTGCTTGGTGTATACTTCAAACTCTCAATTCAGTTATGATTCCACTGGATACTTCTATGGATGAAAGAAAACATGCATACTGACAACAGTTTGTGAGTTTTTTTTTCCTTCTGTTCAAGTACATAATAAAGGTGTGCAAGAAGTTTAAAGCCTAAGTTTTGGATTCAGAAGGAGCGGGAAGGAGGGTATGGTCAGGCTTTCAAAAAGATTGCTTTCACCCAAACTATAAAAACAACAAAGCTTTTGCTGTTGATTGTAGAACTGCTTTTCAGCATTCAATACAACAATTCTAAATAGTTAAATACTATTATTTTGAAGGGGAAGAAATAGTGTCACTCAGGAAGAGCAGGTCTTAACAGATGTGTTGCTAATAATTCTCTTGCCTCAGATGCAGGGCTTGGACCAGTGACCTCTAGAGAGCCTTTCTAATTTAAATTCTGTGAAATAAATAAGTTTAAGACTTACACAACAAATAGGTCAGCTGAAAGTCAGATCACCACATCACATTCAAAGATGATAGACACTAATGGCGCACACACAAACAATTTCCAGTCTGGAAGGGAAGATCCTTCATAAACCCAGAACTTGCAAATGTAAAACATTTCATATGTGAATGTAGTAAGTTAAACTGCAGTGAACACTTTTAAGATAACCTTGAATTATTTTACAGAAGTCAGAAACTGCAACATTGGCCCTCATTGATACATGCTCTTTTTTCTCCTTTTAAAAACAGTGCACGTAAATTAGTGTAGCCTCTCTGCACTCCATAGTGAGAAAGAAAGCATCCTCCATTTAGGAATAAAGCTCTGCTCTCAGTAACTGAGTAACTGGGATTGCAGACCAGCAGGCACAAAGACCGGGTGTCTCTTTACATATTCTAAAGCAAGGGTGTTTTGAGTTCTCCAAGTGATAATATAAAGGCAACAGGCTGAAGCAGAAGCAGCAATAAATATGTGTGATCTTTGTTTGCCTTGAGAAAACAGCAGAGATTTAGTGAACAGCTAAGGATCTCTGGTCATAACTTCAGAGTAATGAAGAGGGGAAGTGAACTTGGCTGTGAAGGACCTACATTCCTCTCCTATTAAGTCAGTGTCACTCATTCCTGAGAGATTTTTACAAGATTGTTAGATTAAATCCCATGGAAAAGAATGAACCTGAACTGTAACAGACCAGAGTTCTACATTACCCTTAACACAGGCAAAGGTGATGCTTATTTGGGAATAATTCTTGTGACGTCTAATCTTTAAGACAGGTAGCATAACAAATGAGACAAGATTGTCTATGTACCTTTAAGAAAAAAATATTTATTTATAAAAATACAATGGGATCAGTTTGAGAAATGTGGCAATAAATACAGTTCAAGGAAGAAAAAAGCTTTTCTACATGGATATATTATGGCACAATAAAAGGTAAATGCACCATCAATCATGGAACTTCTGTTGGCTCAAGACTTTGTACAAGCTCCCTTTTTAGTAAGACAACTATTTCTAAGTTTGGTCAGTGTTGATAATGGAATGAATACACAATCACAAATGCACACTTATGTCTAATGCAGGACTTACCATTAGCAAACAATACCTTAAGAAACATAACAATGATATTAAATCACTAATGAGATACCTTAAATTTAAATGGCAAAGACCACATGTAACTTTAAGTATGAGATTCTTTTATCTCCTCTGGAGAAAAGCTGTAAATATGTAAAATGAAGGCTTAACTTGGTATGTAAAGACCTACTTAAGTACAGATTGTGAGAATGCATAGCTCCTTATTAAACAACCTGGCTGTACGAGAGCACTCCCCCTTTCACAGTATTCCTTTTACTTCATATGCAGTTATTGTTTATGCTGTAGACTACAACTGTTACAGCACTAAAGGCAACTAGACAAGGAAAGGGCAGAGAAAGGAAAAAGGAATGTATGTAAGGCAGTATTTCTTTAGGTACATTAAGCGTAGTGTGTAGGAAAGACAGGTAACAATTCCACAAGGCTAGTTTCGTTCTTACTGAATAAAATAATGGACTAATACTGAACTTTTGACGCAAAGCTAGTAATCAATGCCCTGGTCACTGTACTGACCATGGTAATCTCTTTGATAGTCATCTTGATACTCTCCGTGATAGTCATCTGGGTATTCTGCCTGATAATCGCTATCGCTGATTTCTGACCCATTAGTTCCTGTTCCTTGGCTGCCATTATGAATGACAGGTTCTGTGGGTGCAGCACAGTACTTGGGGTCATACACTTGTCGTCCAAGCCCATACACACTCATTCCCTTCTGTGAAGCTACTTTGTTGGTACCCATTTGTAACGAAATAGTTGAGTTATCCACAGGTTGTAATATGTGCTTCTGATCGTAGATGTCTCTCCTGGTACCTGGTGCCAGCATACCAGCCTAATAAAACAGGATTGTAGAGGTTCAGTAAGGAGGTCAAGAGCTGTGATTACTAGATTTATGATTTCAACTAGTATGGCTCACTGAAAGCACTGAAAAGTAGGAATTAAAGTATAACAAAACACAGCACAGCAGCATGTGTTCACTAGTAGGCAAGTCACAGGAGAAAGTCCTCGCAGAAAGGTCCAATTTATGTTCCTCTTTGGAAAGAATATACTAAATACTCCGACTAAGGTGGTGCCAGTTAGCAATTTCTTTTTTGCCTCTGTCTAGTTAATACTTAAAATGAAGTTACTGTTTTCTTCTGGCATAACACTGCCAGCAGGAAATTCTAGAAGCACCAGGTCAGTTTTGTGCCTTAAGACACTCAGCACAGGACACACTGGTTAAGATAAGAGATTCAAGTTCCTCAATTACTGCATAAGAGCAGAGCTGAACTGTACCCACTCACTGCTGCTTGTTAGACTCTGCTACCCGGCATCACTCCAGGCTCTCCTGTCCCAGTGGGCTGAGAGCTGTGTCCACCCTGCACATGTCACGCACAGTCCTGCTTACCTGACTGGCTCCTTTGTTAGTGCCCATCTGTAGGCTAATCGTCGTCTGGTCAAATGGCTTATCAGTCTGCATTTTTGGATCATAGAGATGTCTTCTAGTTCCATAAGCAGTCATGCCTGCCTGACTGGCACACTTGTTGGTGCCCATCTTTATTAGGGAAAGGAAGAGGTGGACAGAAGAAATTATTTTTATTTGTACATTAAGCATAGTCTAAGGAAACAAATATGGTGGGTAACTGTGATGCCTGACAAAAAGAAGTCATTTCAGTGCATGTTTTCTTCATGTAGTTTGACCACTACCTGTAATAAATTACCCTTTCTCCTTACTGAGTTTCAAAAGTAAAAATAAAGGCAACTGTCACCCTAAGGCATTTCAGTGACTGCCATTTGCCCAACTCCATTGCAATTGGAATGGATATATGCCTCGAAATGTAATAAGTAACTTTTACCTTGGACAGTAATGATTCATTTATACTGCCACAACTTCTCTACCACAGGAATTTTAAGATTTTATTTTGGCTTTTATGATTACTAAGGAAAGAGGAGACAAAAAAAAGTTTCTACCATAAAAATAACTTTAGCTATCCAAAGACTCCTACTTTAAAATCACCTTAAAAGACAGAGATGATGCTGCTAATATTAGCTGTTTCTTTCCTCCTTATCACTCTTACAGTAGATTTAAAGCAAACAAACCAACCTTCCAGGCAGTTACTTGAGCTTATAAAGCAAATCAACTGCTTATAAGAATTAAAACCTCATTCTTCCTTCCACGATAAGAATATATTGTTATTCTGCACCTGGTTTTGCATAAACAATGTATCAGTTAATCAAAGCAAGGAAGTTGTTCTCAAATGTAACAAATTAACTGCAAACTTGAATTTCATACTTACCTGCAGGCCAATTACACTTTGACCAGCTTTTAGTTTTCCTGCATCAAAACTTCGTGCTTGTTTCTCTGCATATTTGACACCAATATCAATTGTAGTATGAAAACCTTTAGTTTTTGCCTATTTAGGGAGAGGGAAAATAGAATATTCAGTGTTTGAAGTGTATTTTCTGTCTCCACACCCTGAGCCTGGGCTCTCAAACCATGTCACAAGCAGGTCTTATCTCCGTGAGACTGTGTGCCAGGGCTGAGAGAAGGTACCAGTTCTCTGTGCCATTTGAAGGTGGCCCTCCAAAGCTACCCGAGTCAAGAGGATATTCTGCAGGGATTAGTGTTCCCCTGTGAGCCTCCCCTGTTCTGTGTATCTGTTCTATGTATGCACATGGAAGTGGTCAGGAACCCTCACTCTGAACTCTAAGCCTTTCCTGGGGCATGTGGAAGCACACAACCCTCTGAAGTGCAACCTCTGCAGTATCTCAGACTCTGAGTACTGTCTGTCCTCTCCTGACAGGCTGGATACTGTTTTCTGTATTTACATGGGTTGTAAGGGTGCATCTGAACTGGCATGTGGATTTGGGCCAACTCCAGGGGTACAAATACTTACCAGACCTGCCAGTGCCACTAGAGTAGTCTGTACTTGAGTCATATTTCCATTTTCAAAAAGATCATTTGCTTCAAAAATATCATGTGGCTTCATGCCGTAGACTTGGATGGCTTTGATAAAATTCCCAATGTTCTCCAGCTAAACAGAAACAAAAGAGCCAGTTTTCTACACAGTGTTTCAAATCAGAAACTAAGTAATTTTAAAGCCTTCTGGTGTTGGTCGGTTTGTTTGCTTGTTTTACTAAAGTTTTTTGTCTTGTGTAAACTGGACAAAACAGTTGGCATGGTTAAGAGGGACTGGTGGGAAGTCTGGGATTATTTTTTGTTAGTTTTAATACTGATTTCAGAAATCAGACTAAGAGGTTATCCAGCCTGGCATCCCTCCATCAGTGAATACCATATACTTTGTTAGAGTGGGCTTTGATAAGAAAACTTGTCTCAACTGTCTGTCCCTTCCAAGAGAAATTCTAATCTAAAACCTGCTTCAGAATCAGAAAATTTGACATAGTGCCCATGCTATTTGACTTCAGCAACTGATAATTTTGAATAAAATAAAAACATAACTATGTGGATGAGGTCCTTCTATGGACTGAAGGCATTATCTTGCTCACCTCCTGGGACAAATAAGCTTTGGGGTTTATTAGCGCATTTTAGCACTATGTGCTGTAGAAATTGGAAAGCAATATGGAATACAAAGAGCAAGGACTGAATCTCATCTTTCCTTCTGAAGTCTTAAGAGGTATTAAAACTTAAAAAAAAAAATCCTCGCCCATATTTAGAAATGTTCAATGCCAAGAAAACAAGGAGGCTGACATAACAGTATTAAGCTAGACCCAGCAACAGCAAAGGCAGTAACTCTAGGCAACCCTTCCAATGCTTGTTCCAAATGCATGTTGCATCCTCTCCAGACACCTTCTAAGGAGGATACTTCATACAGAGATGTCTAGGTACAGGCAAGCTGTTGACCTAATACCTTGCAGCACTGCCTGGATGGAAAACTCAGTTGTGATTTAATAAAAAGTAAACATCTCTTTTTTTAACTGGGAAAAGGCCTTGCTGTAGGGCTCTAAGTTGTTCTTCCATCTGACACTTCCCCGAACAGCTAAAGCGCTGCTATTAAATACAGGTACTCAACTGCCATTGATGAACCACCTCAGCTGTAGCTGCATTCTGTTAAACACCGTTTATGTCTGCAGTATCCTCAACTCTTGGATATGTATCATATGTAAACTTGGTGCTACTACGATTTAAGATGTACCACTTTCACAGCAAATTTGTTAATACAGAACAAAAGAATTGTTTGGGGGGTTCAGGGGGTTAGAGGTGTAGTTCTGAGGTTGGTTTTTTTTTGTTTTACCTGGTGCCAATTTAGTTTTGATTGATTAATTTTCTTCACTGATCCTGGCTGCAGCTTATTTATAAGCCTGGGGAGGTGAAAAAGAGGGAAATGCTTAAACAATAAATCTCATCCTTATACCATCTGTGCAGGCATTATATAATACTTTCACTCATGCTTTATTAGTTGCATTAGTTTCATCAAAATGGTTAATTTCCTGGTTCACACAGTGGACTAGCTCAGTTCTCAGGTCTCACAAGTCTAACAGAATAACAATTTTTGTGTGCCATTTGATTACTATAGAAATTAGTTATGCCATTAAATTTAGAAACACTTAGAAATCTTATCTGAAATATAAAGGAGATTTAAGTGCTCATTTTTCCAGCAGTTTCAAAGAAGTTGTCTCCCATCCTATAGTCAGCTACCTTTGACTGTTATTGTCAACGTCTTTTGAAAGGGAATCTTCAGAAAGTCCCTTCTTAGTTCCTTGAAAGTAGAAAACTCCTAAAAATAAGGTTACTTAATAAATGCTTACTCGCATAAGATTATGCCATCTTTTAATCCCAGTTGAAAGTTTGCACCAATACTCAGCCCTGTAACCTCTTCTATCCAGTTACGCAGATCTTCTTCTATCTGGGGGTCATATTTCAGGGCAATCTGTAACACAAGCAGTTATAAAGTTACTTAGGAGAGAAATCTCCAACTCTTCCCCACCCCAATTCCATTTCAGAGTATGCTATAGCTGTTATCCAATAATTTTATTGCTGGATTTTTAAACTGTATTTTATGCAACAGAGTACAGATGTAAGTACTTTATCCCTTTAACTATAGTTCTCATGGCTTTACTAAAGGTCTATTTGCAAAAAGCACTTTGAAGCATGTAGCAGTTTTTCCTAGACTAAAAATTCCTGGAGATCCTGAAAAGTCTTTTGACAACTGCAGAGGAATGACTTTTGAAAAAATATTCGGCTCAAGCTGTACTTTGGCAAGAAGTAAGGAAGGGAAATAGTATATTATGAACACAAGTATTCTGAATTGCCATGCCATCAGTACTACTGCTCACATGTAGATTTCTACATGAGAAATTTTATATAATAGATTTGAAGTTATTCAGCTGAAGATTATAGTGGGTTTGCTTTTATACCTAGTTTATGATTAATGGAGATGACCTAGTAAATTTTCTCCTTGTTGCCACAACATTAAGAGTTATCTTGCTGGGGATTCTGGGGGCTGTGTCTTGGTTTATCGTTAACCTTTAGTATCCCTGCTATTTCTTTTCTCTTTGACCTTCCTGGAAGACTCTTTTGGAATAAACTGTGATCTCATATTTTAATTGCAAAGAAACAAAACCTGCAATAATCTTTGAAGTTAAAGGCATCAAGCAGAGACCCAGAGTTGTTAGCAAGATGACTTAAAAACTCATTTTCCAGATGTTCAGACTTTGCTACTCTGTGTGTAAGTTTATGCTTCAGTCACTAGAAATCAATCCATATGAAAGGAATGCTTAAAACCAGTGAACTTCAACAGCACCAGGCTGTCAACAGCATCCGTGTTCCTTCACTCTGTCCTTTGTTCCCCTCCCCTGAATGTACCAAAAAGCAGCTCCAACTTCCTTCAGGCTAAACCTGTCACCTTTGCAGTCCTTTTCAATACTGGCAAGTTGGACAAAATGGATTCTGTCACTTGAATCATCACTACTTTTTCTGCAAACAAAACAAGTTATCTGAGCACAAGATTGTGTGGGATAAATAACCTCCACTGGTGCGGAGGTTGGCAGCACTTCCACCTTCATTAGTTGTCCTGTGTGGGTCAGTAAGCAAGGTGGGAAGTGAGGTTACCGTGAGAAACCTGACAGGCAAGCACAGAATGTACCTGCAGTATTTCTAACACGTGGAAAACCAGCTCAGCTACACCAGTTGCTTACAAACTCCTGACAAGAAACTCATGTAGAGCCAATCACATTTAGATCAAAATGTACATTTGAGACTTTTTACATATAGTTTTAAGACTTCAGCCAAGAAAAGCCAGCTATTAGCAGCTATATTTATACTGCAGGAGATTATAATTCCAGCATATCTGAATTACTTGGATAGAGGCAATTGCTACATTTTGGCTAGCATTAGTAATCCCTGACTCCAAACTGACCAAACTACAAATTACAGTACTCTGTTCTCTATTTTTCTTCTAAGGGGAATGGAAAATTCCTGTATCTCTGGCTTTACTTCAAAAACTTGTCTGAGTAATACTTATTTTCCTTAGACTATTTGTAATAGTAGTGCTATGGTGCCTTAGTTACAGATCAGGATAATGGACTAACTCAATCCTACATTCCGATATCAGGACAATGGACTAACCCATTCCTACATTCAGATCTTGATTAAGGTGTAAAATTTCGTGCAGTATTCTGTACAAGATGACAAGGAAAATGTCATAACTTTATTTTTTCATCACACCTTTTGGATATTAGCTAAGATTAGAAGCAGACTAGAAAAGCTAACTGAAGGTCACAGCTTCAGACAACATGGCTATGGTCTCCTCTTTTGGGTGGCAAATAGCCCCCTTATACCTCCCTTAAGTTTAGCACCAGTAGCAGCACAACCACATTCATTAACAGTGATGGTAGTAATAGCAGGGGTGGGTAACATCTTGAAAATGGTGTATGAAGAAGTCAGCTGTCATCTTTCTCCTTCCTAACCTGGTGATTAGCTTACAAATGCCTTTTCATGGATATTTTCATTTCCTATGGAAGCAAAGCTTATGTGATCACAGCCTTAATTTGTCTCCCCAGTAACATCTGTCAGAACCCAACTAGCTTGTTCAAAATTAAAGGAGAGAAGCAGTCTTGGACAGAATTGAGTCAGTTTAGATTTTGTGTCAAAATAAATATATGTGCAAGGGAGAAAGATACCAAAACATTCCCCCCCGCCCCCCAAAAGACTGAAATGTAGCATTGTACTCTTCTTCCACATTAGAGACCTATTAAAATCTTGCAAAAGTGACCTCACCCACAAAACCTTAAGTTACGTGCACAGGCAAGGCATATAGTGCAGAATTTATTTCTGTTCAAATGAAGGAACAGGATTTATAGAAAGGACAGAACTTTCTATTCTGATGCTCCAGTTAGAAGACAGCAGATAATTTGGGCTGGTCATTCGTATGCTGACAGTTCATACTGTGATAAAATCACCATTCCAGCATGCATGTGGGTACAAAGAAGGAGCTGAGCTAATCTCCACAATTCTTTAGTTACATATATAATGAACACTGTGCTTTCTGAAAATTTAGGCAGTTTCAGTGTAGCTTAAAGACAGTGTTAGCCATCCTGCAGCTGAAATTTTCTGGAATAGAACTAGACTTGTTTCTACCACTTTTGTTTATTTTTAAACACTGGTAATATTTTTTTTTCCCTTTAAAAAAAAAAAAAGCAAATTAAGTTTGTGATTATACCACCAAGACACACAGTTTGAAGATTAAACTTTTCCCTCTCGATATTAAACAAAAGTAAATATGGAAGCCGGTAGGTGAGAACCCTAAAGACTTCTGCAAGTGTGGCTATTTTAATCTTTCTTGGCAAGCATATAAAAGAAAAAAAAAGGCAGAAATTTTCCTCATTTAATACTAAGTGCATTCCATATGTGAGATTACAACTGAACTGAATATTAAATTGCTGACTCCATTGCTTGGGGACCTTAGAAGTAATCAGGTGGAATTTTATCACTTCTGAAAAATATTTACTTTATGTTGGAGTATTTTACTATGTGTTCAAATCTTGAGCTTTTCAAGAGGTTTTAAATTGTCTTGGGGTATCAGTACAGTGCTTATCTAGAGATAGGAAGTAAAAAATGCTTATACACAGGCGAAGACTTTTCTTATTGCCACTAAAAGCGTTACTATTAAATCTGCTAGTTTTCAAAGTTGTCTTCACCTACTGTACTGTTTGACGTAAATATGGTAACATTTTTGTTCTGATTTTTGAGTTGGTGGGAAACTAAGTTACAAAAAGTAAAAATTGGTGCCAGTTTCTCTGCAAATTATATTCATTCTACCCGAGAGCTAGTAATGTGGAATCTTTAGAATCAGGCTTTAAACATGTGAGAAGAAGGATTAAACAGGGAGAGTGACAGGTCAGATACTACCAGAAGCAAGGCATTATGCTTACTCTGAATTTTTAGCTCTTCTATTCCCAATGGTACAACCAGAAGTTATGTAACACTCTTAGTGAATATTTCATATTTTCCACATGTGGATATCAGAGTTGTTCCAGTTTTCCTTTGATTGCTATCTATGAGGTGAAGCCAGAGGCTTTGATATAAATGTAAAAAAATTATGTCTTTTTCCATTACTACTCATCAACGTGCCAACATTTGATCCTTTATAAATACTTCATGGAAGATACTTAATTCTTACAAGTCTACAGCAAAAGAAACCATTGTCTACTGAAGATGAAAGCAGTTGCTAAGCAGCTTCATTCAAAGTATCATCAGTGCCATGAAAAAAAAAGCTACAGTTTCAGAATACTGTAGAAATGATTCAATTGTAGCGGCGGATATAAGATTTTACAGAAGTTTAATATAAGATAGCAGGAAGCCAACTATTAATTTTTTTTCCTTTCTTCTGAAAAATATATGAAGTTGTAAATGTTGCTCTTTTTGTCGACACTTCAGAGATATAGGTTTAATAGTTAGAAATATTTTCAAAAGGAAACTAATGTTTATACAAGTGGTCAAAATTATAGGTGATCCAAGGTTGTGGAAGGAAAAGGCTGGGTGTTACTTGCCTATTACAAACTGATATACATGTGTTTATGCCAATGTATGCCTCAGGCTAGAATCCTTGGGTTAAACTTGATTCCTCCAGGCTAGAATCCTTGGGTTAAACTTGATTCCTCTGGCAACTTCATACCTCATCCTCACACCTAGTTCTGTTCAGGTAGGACTTTCTTGTTTGGGACATTACAAGAAGTAAAAACCCTCCCTCCATGTGTAGTACAGGGACAGTAATAATCATCGCTGTTTTTATCAAGCTCATGAATTCCTGGAAGCTAGTGAAGTTCTGCTGGCCAACTTTAATGATCCGTCTGTGTCCCTTGAAGTTACTTAGTGTGCCTGTAGCATGTTTAGTTTGAGCGATGATGTTAACCAGTACTTCACACCATAACTGATATCATATGGACCTTCAGTTGTCCTTTTATACTAATCTTTTCCAAATTACACAGTACACACTGTACGCTAAGGGCAATGCGTATGCCAAATCTCCAGTTTAAGAGTTCAGCTGGCTATATTGCTACTACTCTGGAAAAGTACTGTAACAGGATCTCAAGAAAGAGTTTAAGCACACTGCACTTCTTTTTACACTGGGACTAGCAAACACAGATCTCACTAAGTTAAAAAGCAGGTATAAAAGATAAAACTTTCAAGTTAAGCATCATGTCATAACAGCTTGTACTTCTTAGTTCCGATGAAATTTCTGATTAAAGCTGCAGGCTTCCTGCCCTCCCCAGCAGGAGTCAAAGGTTTAATATGCAGCATGGTAAATTTAAAGTACTAGTAGGCATTTGAATAAACTGCTCTCTGGTCCTAACTTTTAACAAGAAAAGCATGTGCTTGTCAAAGGGCATCAACAATTCTATCATAGGAACTGTGTTTGTCAATAAAACTTAAGATGTATATACATATAAAACTGCAGCAAAGTAGGTTGTACATTTTGGTTTTCCAAGGCAAATAACGCACAAGGCCGTGAACAGCAAGAGAAATAACCAGGACTTTACTCCAAGATAAGATAGCATAGGAAGAGGTTACATATATGCTTTTTCACCAAAGCGAACAGAAAAATAGAGCCCTAAGTTTTGGATTTTAACGTTCTTCATAGGGAGAAATTTGGGATGGCCCATAATCTTGCTTAAAGTGATACAAAATTACTAACTTTTCAATTAAAAAACAAGATTGAGGAGAGAAGGCTTACTAAATTTCTAATAAGTATAGGAGCATATTCATCTTGTACTGAATTTAATTCTTATCTAGCCAGAGGGTTAATATTAATTTTACTTTTACACATTTAGAACATAAACTACTGAAAGCAAATAAAAACAAAAAATGGAAAACTCCAGGTTTTAAGACCTAGGGTTGTACAGTTTCAATTTTAAGCAGCAATTTGTTCCTGTATCAACTTTTCAGTCTTTATTAATTCAGAACTGTCTGAGTGAAACTGAATTGCTGTGGTTTCAGTACTGCCTCTGCAAATATCCTTTGCATTGAAATAAGTACTACCTTCAGCAGTGATTTGTCCCGCTGAGGCCAAAGATAGCAATGCTGATACTTCTTTTTTATTTGCTTGGCACTAGTTTATGATGAAATCTTTTTCCTCCCTCTTTTAAGGCTTTATGATGGGGCATGGGGAAAGATGAAAGCAAAATTATCTCCTGGTATCAAGGCAGAAATAGCTCTTGAAAGTTCTTACTGCTCAGAAGTGAGAGTCAGGCAGACCACAGCCAGTCCCAAGTTGTTATCCAGAACTCCTGTTCATCACCTGCTGTTCCAGAACACACTTTTGAATCACCTATCTAAAATTTACACAGCAAAATACCTGGGAGAAGAAAAGTGTTAAGAGCTTACTAGCTATGTGAGCAACCAAGAAAAAGGCACAGAAGAGTAAATTCTTCTCATTAAAGGAGAGGGAGAAGGACTTTCTAATTATTTTATTTTTAATCACACAAGCAAGCTAAAACTTTCTTGGTAAAATTCTATGGTGTAAATAGATTACTGTACATATCTAATCTTCAGCTTCAGAGGTGACACAGAGTGGCAAGGACATAATCATTGATTATTTAGTCATAGAGTAAATAAATAGCACACACTACAAGTTGAGACAGAGAACCCAAGAGTGGAAAAATACAAAGTTTTAATTTTTACTGAAAGTGAGTAAGAAGAGGAAGTAACAGGGTACCAAGGTGATTGTCAAGGGGAGCTTCTTGCCATTTGAACTACCAACCCAATGAGCTTTCACCATAAGGACAAATTAAAATTCCCTGTTAATTTCATGTATGTTAACCTGCATTGCATGCAAAAGCAAATGTCAGAGGAGGCATATTTGTGCACTAGAAACCCAAAGGTAAAGGGAATGTGACAATCCAGATGAAAACCAAAGGGGAAAGTACTTCAAAAACTCAAAGCCACCATTCAGTATGCCCTGGTATTTTAACATGCTTTTTTTTCTGTCGCTATGGACTGTTGTACAGAAAGGCAGAGAATGCTGCATTAACCTTAACACTTAAAGATCTCACTGTATCCCAATATGCTACTTAGCACAACAATTTTACAGCTGTATCCATTTTGGTTAATATTCAACAGCTTTTTTTTTTTCTGTGTAGCATAACTGATACCCTGCCAACATCTCACTGTTTCCTTCATAAATCAAAATTTAGGCTACAATCTTTAAAGAAGAGATGGATGAGCATTAATCCAAAATTCCTGGCACTCTTCCCATAGGCGCGAGTTTAAACTCTGAAGTGAGAACAAACCATGCCTCAAAGTTTCCAAGTCATCTTACAAGTACAGATACCTGTAGTCATGCATGGTGCTTGTTGCCAGATCAGCTGGCTGGAAGAACTGAGTGTTCTACTCCCTGGCTGCCCAGTAGGACTTTATGACATTTTGCAAGCTATGCAAGAAGCCAGTGCTACCATTTCTTCCCCCAGAGTGCACCAACAACTTGGACACACGCCTGCCCTTGGACTGAATGCTGGTTCCCTCTTGTTCTCAAGCAGCTACTGCAACGCTCTCACTTATTCAAACATGTTCTCAGTTTTTCTTGCACTTCTTGCTCTTATCACGTTTTGTCATAGTCACAATTTTCTGGCTTTTAACTCCAATTCTCCTTAGTCATCAGCTTCAACTGTCAACTGTAGCACCTTCTGGTCACACCACCATACATTATACTTCTTGGTATCGAGTTCCTTTGCTGTTTATTTAGTCTGTGTATTGCTGAACTATTTATATTTCTTCACAGAACATGGTTCCAGTAGTATTCACTACCTATTATTTTGAATCACTGCTGGTTTTTGTTTCAAAAAAACACTGAGATATGAAATTTCTTCTCGGCTAAGACACAGCTGATCCAACCCAATGGACAAAAGCCTCCTAGTCCCTGATGGGAACTTAATTCTCCTTGCTTTGAAACCCACCACCAGTATGACTGATATGACACAGCAAATCTGGGCAGGCTCTGACATCACGAGCAGCAACACCTCCTGAAACAACACACTGAGTGCTGTACGGAAAATCCTGGTAACCTGACAGACCTCAGTGATGCCTAGTTAATCTTCTTTTGTGGGGGAAAGGAAAAAAACCATCCAGAACAATCTGGTGCATAAACAGAAAAAAATTCCAAAGCGTCTGAAAACCATTTAGTTTTTCCAGTAGTAACCCAAGAAGCATCTCCTGAGACAACTGTTACTGTAACTCTGGTGGAACAGTAGCTCTCAAAGCCTAGATGGAGCCTGCAAACAGAAACAGTAACATCAATGATCACTCAGTATTTCTCAGAATACTTTTCTTATCTATTGCTACTACAGAAACCCAGGAAATTATATATTCTTTCAAGCTTATTCACTTTTCTGCCAGTAGAATGCCTTTGAAATACGTAATTTTATAAGCAAACTGTATTGTGACTCGGTAGCCCCTCTCCAAGGCCCAACTGTGTTGACAAGTCTTTCAAATTTACCTTCCGAATAGGACTACAGAATCTGATTGTTCCAGTCTGAGTCTCTCTCAACACCTTTTTTCTTCTCTTCAATCCCTCTTCACTTACCAAAACCAGAGTAATTATGTTCTACAGCAGCAAGCAGGTAACTGGTAACTCAAACACACCTCTCAGAAAAGTTGGCTAAAGAAAGCTGAAGTGTGTCACTGCAAGTGTTGCTATAAAAGTTACTCAAAATGCACTTTCCTTCTGCCTCTCCAGCAAAGGCACAGTCCATGCCGCATTTTCTCAGCACTTTTTCTAAAGGTAAACCTCAAGACTCTGCTCTAATGGCTCTAGTTTGCCCCCACCCAGTAAGGTCAGGTACTTGATTCCTTGCAGCCAGCTATGATGCCAGGCATAGGCTTGACTGGGAAATGAACCGGATGACATGGCAGGTCCTGAGGCAACAGGCATTTCCCAGATAATAGTGCTCAGTGTTTCCCACCAACTGCAGTGACACTACTTGATTGCCTGTCAGCCTGCACCGATTTAACTCCATGAACTCACATTAGCTGAACAGGCTCACTGAGGTGCCTGTGATAGGTATTCACAAAAAAAACATAGATTCCTCTCATTCTTACCACCATTTCATCCTTACACATAATGATTGAATCTGGGGTTTTTTGGGGGTTTTTTTGGTAATTTAGGTGAAAGACATGATTTCTTGAGAACTTCCTTAGCTGCTTCTAGCTAGTAAGAGCTGCCTAGATTTATCCTTCATAAAGGTAGTAGATCAAAATCTTTCAATTCATGCATAGCATGTTTTCCTGGTTGAAGTAATTTTCCCCATTGCTAGTTTTCTTAGCAGAAGCACAAGAAGTGCAGATTTCACACCCTAGGCTTTAGAAGACCTTGTCTTTTAACAGCTTCATACTCTGGTTTTGATTTACTGCCAGCAAAAATATTGCAAGAATGAACTTGGCACAAAGAATGAAAGACAACGATAATCTGCTGCTCCTGGTCCTCCACCTCATCCCCTCTCAGGTATATCTCTGACCAATTAAAGTTCAGTAGGTAATGCACAAGGTTGATTACAATCCAGGAAACATTCAAAAATATTTTGGATTTGGCCACCCAGACAAGTTGTGCTTTAACCATGTAAAAAGTGTTTTAATGATTATCTGTTAAAAAAAGGGTGATGACCATAAACACTTTAGAAATTGTTTATTTAATTTTCTAATAATATACATCTTTAAGAAGAAAGTCAAAGAAAAGCAAGACAAAGTGACAAAATTTAGGATTACATGAACTTCTAGCTCAACTTTTTATTAAATGAAAATGTAGTTTTAGTAATGTATAAATCAAGCCATAAGCTGCTACACTGAAGTTTATGAGTAAAGAAGAAAGTGCAAGTGTGCAAGTAGAAAAGAGAGTCAAACTCCAAAGTAACAGGTTCTGATTCAATACCTTGTAAAACTTTCAAAGCAGTATTTTTCAGCAATTCAACACAAGCAGAAAGAACAGCTGGCACTGCTGGGGGTGGGTAGGAGATGCACATACACACTGCATCCAAAACTCAGGATGCCACAAGGCAAGTTGTGGTGTCACTATGCTGCACACCTACACTGACAGTTCAGGTCACCCAGCAGAGTGTGGGCAATGCTGTGCTTCAAATGATGGTGAGAAGTCTCAATCCTCAATTATTGAAGGTTCCATAATTGTTCTGTAGAAGAAAATGCTCAGGTGCACTGACTGAACTCTAACTTTGTTAGTTATATTTTGTTCCAATACTGTTCCATCCATTCAAAGACCAGTGCTTTATCTCTAATATTTAATCTCACAATCTTTGTTTACTTTTTTATTAAAACCAGCTAGATTCTTTCAAATAGAAGTAGCTTTCCATATCTAAGGCATTTTCATATCATCATTTATTAATGGTAAAGGCTGCTATCAAGACAGACCATGGTAAAAAGGCATTAGTCTTTATTTTCTTCAACAGTTACTTGTACTTTCTACTTGTATAGGGCATCATTAATACAGCAATGTCAGCAAGGTAAGGGAACAGCTTCTTACAAAATTAAGCAAAGAGCATTTAGTCTTAGCACACCAGATACGTGCCTGAACTACACATGCTTCATTGACTTAACACTGTATTGACTTCCAATTATGATATATAATGGAACTTGTAATTGATCCCCCACAGTGTTGCGAAGTGAACCAAAGCAGTGGCAGCTCAGGCTGCTCACGCAGTGGGAATTGCAACAGGAGCTGCAGTACAGGTCCTGCTCCAACACATCCTTCTGCTTGGTGTGTACTGGCCTGAGCTCTGACTTTGTGATCTGCCCATACTCAACACAGAAGGGAAATACTCTGGTGGGGTCCATGTCAGCAGCAAGGTAGGAGCTGCTTTTCACCACGAACTTTTAACTATAACCAAATCCCTTCCCAAATGCATGCGTATTTTATGCCTTACTTTTTTCTGTGAAGGCTTTTAGTATTTAGTCAACTGATTAGGGACAACAGAAAAACATCTTAATTAAATTATTCTTGTCCAAGCAAAATCAGGGATACAAAGATAATGCTGTCTATAAATAAGAGGCTGTAGCAGTGGAAATATCAGCAGGAAAGCAATATAACAGGAGAGCTTTCTTAGCAGGAAAGCAAAGTAAGGTTTTTACAACAGTAACGTCCAGTTTTATCCTGGGAAGACCTATGGTACAAACATGCAAAGCAGGGCAAGAAGATTTGTTTAGAATCCATCTATAATTCAGCCAGCTAGGATTTTCAGTAGATCAGATTCCATCTTCATGCAAGCACTTCAGAACAGCAAGAAAGTGCAGAAATATTTCGGTTTTGCCCAAACCTAGGAAAACACTTGGTGTTCAGATCCTGTGTGTATGCACAAGCCACATACTGTTTCACTTCACTGTACCTCTTAAGGATTACTCGGTATAAAGGTCTGCCTAAATAAAGTCCTCAAGAAAAATCCTGTGTTGACCCCAGAAGACAGGGTTGAGTCTTGGAAGGGAAGCAGCAAAGGCACTGAATGGTTAATATCTGGTTTCCATGAGCAAGAGAGTATCAGTGACCAGGGCAAGTTCAGGCTCCCAATGCTTAAAGCCTGCTTGGCCCAGCTGCTGGGGCCGGGCAAGGCGTTGGGGAGAGTCCAAGCAGGGCACTAGACCGTGGCTGTGACTGCAGCACTTCATCCTTGCTGCAATGGCCTTCTCACTGCCAGCTCCTCCACAGGCACCAATGCCTGCCAGCCTTTGCCAGTTGTACATCCAGAATAGCATCCACTCCGGGTAAGAGAGAGTTTTGTATAAGCAGCAAGAAGTTTAATTATGTTTCCCCTCTAAATATCTACTAAAATCTGAACTGGTTTGAGGAGGAGGAGGGGAAAAAAAAGGGGGGGGAGGAGGGAAGGGTTATTGTGGCTTAAAAAAAAAACAAACCGAAGTCCCAAATATGGAACCACCCACCTGAAGAAAGTCAAAACAGTTTTTGAGAAAAACACTGTAATTCAACCCCACTAAATAGAAACAATGACATAAGTTACTATGAGACATTACTGCAGAACCAAATGTATTTACTCAAAAGAGAGTATTTGCTGCTGAACATAGCTATACAAGTTAACAGTTGTTTAGAATCAGATACTTACAAAAAGCATTTTTAAGCAAAAGAGTCTCTCTTAAAGAAAAAAAGAAGGATTTTCACATGATCTCACTTAGAAAAAATCTGTTTCAAATTGCCCTACGTGTCCTGGCCTCAAGCCCATTTTTACTGAAGGCCTTTCCTGTACAGTTCCATAGGGGATGGGAATCTCTACAAAGTTTGCCTTAAAAGGATGTGTCAGATGCCCAGTGTATACCGTGTTATGCAGCTACAGAAGCTAACAAAGTTAGCTTCTGAGTACAAAGAAGTTTCTATCCTTTATTCTCCGAGGCAAATTATAAACTATTTGCAGGCAAGAAAAAGCATCCAAATTAATGTTCTGTCAAAAAAAGACAAGGTGACACAAAAATCAGTGATGTGCTGCTCTCCCACAAGAATGTGTGCATTCATCTATCTTTTATGGGTATTGACTCAGCAACAGGACTATAATCAGTATTTTTCTCTAAATTTTAAACTAAGTCTAACTCTGAAACCACACAAAGAGCACATTCATTTGTAAATTTTAAACAAGCAAGCATTACTGTAATGCAAATCATAGTTTTTATTTTCTGAGGCTGCTAATCCCATTTAATTGTCATGACTGTCAAGCTCTATTTGCTTTCTTCAGAAGTGTTCTAGTCATAGGAGGTACACTGTGAGCTTGCATTCAAAGGATGCACAATACTTATCTCACATCCTCAAAAATTAGCCTTAGCATGTTTTATGATTTTCTATCACCAGTGTAAGATTTACTAGAAGTTTATTAATCCACCATAAACAAGGTCACTGTAGTATACTTTATACAGGCACAGAAAATGCTTTAAATTTGAAGATGCAGACACAGTGTGCTTACTACGGTTAAACATAACGAAAGTTTCAGCAAACATCCCTCACTGTTCATTTACTCGCGTCCCATGCTGGTGCAGCACTGGCAGTTCTGTGCTGTTCCCACACACAGGAGCAGACCTGTGTGGTGTTCCACCTCTGCCTTGACATTCATGAAGCAGCAGCAGCTAATCCTGGCTATGCCATGCCATTCATCACCTTCCTCCTAGAAAAAATGGTGTAAGATGAGAGGCAGAACTGGAAATGACACCCCTCACTCAGGGCTTAACACGGGCAGTGACATCTGCCCCGCAGTTCAAGCATGGCCTGCGCTGCTCCACACCTCAGGTCTGAGGACTCCAAAAGACGACTGCCAACTTTGCAATGAAGTGCCAAAATTTACTGGGGATTTAAACCATTGGGCAAAGGAAGTTAACTCCTGTGTCAGCGGTTTACAGCAACAACTGCCAGATGTCCTTGGGGCAGCCACTTTCACACATGTGTTTAATCCACTCCGCGGCTCCCGAGCTGTGACACTGGGTACAGGGCATATCTACCAGGTGGGGTTGTGCGAGGGCTCCCGAGGGCAAGCCTCGTTTGCGGGCTTGGGCAAGCGTGCAGAAGAGGCATGAGTGCTAACATCCAAGCTGCTGGCAAGAGAAGCGTTTCCGTGGCAAATCGTGCTTCTCCTCATTGTAAAAAGAGATGTATCCTTGCTATGAACTATCAACCCAATGCTACATAGGTTCCATCGGCATCAGTCTGCACCTCTTATTACTGCTGTAGTATTAACACTTCTACTGAAGTAGCCACAGAATTGGAAACCTACACTTGATCACGCCTAAGAGAACAGACCTGTCCTGAGATTCTAATAGGGAAAGTAGAAAATGGATTAGACACATCGAGGTAGAGTAGACACACTGAGATAGACAGTAAAGGATGAAGATGAGTGGAGACACTGTAGATAAGATTCTCCACTGCTGGCTTATCTTCCTTGTTTAACAACAACAAAAAAATCTAATTAATCTGCATTAATACCAACTCTCAGTCAGTATGAGAACTCCTCACACACAGGCTCTAACACTAGGAGAATACAAATTAATAGGTTACTACAGCTTAATAAAGCCAGTGATTCACTGGGTTTTAAAGAAAAAAAATCCTCTGCAAAATTTCCAGCAAGAGACTAAACTCATGTTTCAGCAATTGAGGTGGCAAACACGTTCTCGGAAGTGCAAGAGGCATCTGCCCAGAAAAGGAACACGGCACGATTTGGAAGTGGAGGGCAGCAGGACCATGTTCAAGTAAGCATTGCTGAATGCAAGTAATTGAAACTTAACCCTGTCAGTCAAAGTAAAACTAAGCATTAGAAACAAGTAACCAGCAGAGAAACCGAAAACAAATAGGAGAATTCTCATTGGTTCCTGATACATTAAAGAAATATATCTTAAGACTAACTGACGAAACAGATGGTTTCATTTTTTATACCACCAATGTGTTTTTAAGTGATGCATGTAGTTATTGTGCCAAACATTGATCGACTGTAAGTTTAGCTATGGAATTATTCCACTGTCATATTTATGTTTCATGGACGGTTTTGCTGTTGACTCAATTATCAAAATTGTACCATTAAGTACAAAGTTACGAAGTTCACTTGAACTATAGGTCTGTTACCAATGCCTGGATCCAGCTGGAAGAAAGTCACAGTTCTTTGAAAAAAATACAAAAATTGACACAAAGAGAAAAGTTTTAGTTCTTTCCACAGTGAAACTGATATTTAGCTAGGAAATGTTAACTTCAAGAGCCATGATCTACTATCAGAAACCATGAATTAACTGGAGCAAACTGAAGTCTAATGCTTGCTCCTATAAATTCTTCTGCCATTTCCTCTGAAATTCCTTTTTCAGTATATATTTCTATTACAATATTTCTAAGAGCACCAAAATATTAGACTTTTATTTATTCCCCATGCAACAAAATGAAGATTTGTATAACGCAAATGGTCATGCAGGCTGATTTTATTTTAAACTAAACATCTGAATTTAATTCAAAACTTGTAAATGAAATATATTACTTTAAAAGTTACATAGATGTCTACGTGCAAGAGAAAAGGAACGCAGAGATCTTACACCGTCACATATGATGACAGAAGGTACTGTCCTCTGCTCTCAAAGCCTAAATTTTCACTGCCTTTATCCAGTACAGTCCAGTACAATTTTTATTACAGACAACATTAATAGAAATGCACTTTTATCAGCAGCAAACATTCTTACCTAGGGTTCATAAAATTCGGTGAGCAAACCTAAAGGTTTGTTAAAGGAAAATAGTCTAGAGGAAGTATGGAATGGTAAAGTAAATATATAGTAGGAAGAGTTGCATTTTAATGGAAAAGGGTATTTTTCTGTTTTGAAAGGAGGGATGAGAAACAGGAAGGAAAGGGCCTAACAGCTGAACCACAGACAGCCAAAACTTATCTCACTATTAAATCACTAATTAAAAAATCTGAAAGTTAATGATTTTAATCTGGCTCCCAGATAGAAATATTTATTAAAATAAAAAAAAAAAGTAATTTCTGGAGTAAGCAATTAAATCTGTTTATTTGGCCTGTAGCAGGTAAAACAGAGGATAAGAATTTTCTCCTCAGCAGTTTCAAGAGGAACACAATAATCATACCTACGACTGGTTTGCATTATTCACCACAGGCTTCAATTCTTTTTCATTAATCTGTATTTGCCCTCAAGAAGGAAAGCAGGAAACACTACTGCCTTCCTGCACACTTGCAAAGCAGGGAGATGTTTTGTTTACAGGCTTCACTTGTCTAACAGCCTTCACTTTAAAAAGTTTGTTTCCCTTCCTCTTCCGTCTTGCTAGGGCTTGACCTTTCAGGGTGGCAGCTGCAGGGCTGGGATAACTCACCTCAGTTACTCTGCTGCCTTAAAATGTTTGGGAAATGGTACTGACCAGTGACAGTTTCCTGATACAGGGATGGCTCAGAAGGAAAGTCAGGGACATGCAATAAACTCTATGCAAAATTTAAGTCCCATACAAACCATACTCCTGCCCACTCTTACTTTCTTATGAAGATGAAACTGGCACTGTATCAAACGTAAGAGGAGGGAGAAGATAAATGCCTGCCCCATACAAATAACATTTCCATGGGAAGGGTGGAGTCCCTAGGAAGCAGCTGAATGAACTGGAACCTCTCCTCCTGCTGCCCAATGTTCCTGTTTGCTCCACACCTTCTGCAGCGAGACAATGGAGCATAAATCAGAGACAAATATAAAAACGAGTTTGCAGCTTTATCTAATTGCATCATCATCTCATGCTATGTCAACCTCACGTACTGCAGAAACTCCCTCATTGCTCAAGAAGAAAATTATTTCTTGCCTGCAGAGGAAACCATCCATTTCAATCAGTTTAAAGGGCTCCCCACTGAATATTTGTTTTGGATCAAATATCTTCTGTGATCTCAAGTAAACAGGGAATTGGCTTCAAAGGGATTACACTAGTTCGACTACCTACACATTTCTCATGCAGACAAGTTTCCTTACAGCTGGGAACCAGTACACAAACTCCATGCTTTCTTCGTAGGAATGAAGAAAAGAGATCCCTAACAGAGACCAGACACCATATTGGTGTGAACTAAGGTAAGGAGCAAAACAAGAGAAGGGTGGAGCCTCAAAAGGACAAAAAGAATTAAAAAAAAAAAAGAAAAAAAGCCCTGAGCACCAAACAAGACATAGATGTTAAGCTTAGAGAATGAATCCCGAACCTCAATTAAATAAAATTCTTAAAAAGTGTCAGGACGTGTTATATTCAGCTATTCAAATACCATAGCAAACAAAAGGTCTCTCTGAACACTAATACAATGTCAAATGAGAAAATAAAGAATAAAAACCAAAACCAAAGGATTTTTTTATCCAGCACAGCTGGACCCTCAGGCAGCATAGCTGTGAAGCTGTCTGTTTTCTGCAGAAAAGCACTGCTTGGGGATCAGCACTGAAAATTTCAAACAAGGGTATCTAACACTATCATTCAAGCAGGGAGGTACTACAGCTACTTACAAACATTACCCCAACAGCACATTAAAAAACCCATAACACAGCAGTTTGCACAAAGGGCAGTATTTTAGAAAGCATGACTATAATCAGTAGCAAAAACTGATCCTCCAAGAGTTGGAAACTAATTCTTCAAATCTTCATGAGTCAGAAAAATCTGGAAAAAGGGATTTCTGATCTTTACAGAGACATTATCTGCTGATCCTCTAGAATTATACAGATGAACAGACACACATCTAACCCACAAACACATGCAAGATACTAGATTGGAGGTACACAGTATATCTGTATATAACACAACTGCTTTGAAATTTGATCTCTTACAGTGAGAACAACATTCTAAAAGCTCAAAGCTACATCTCTTCTGGAGTTTTTGTTGTTCATTGGAGGCTTTTTGGTTTGCTTGGGTTTTTTGAAAGGAGATGAGTTCATTCCTCTTTGGTGCACTTGAATTATTTTCTGTTGCACTGCTGCACTGGCATTTCCAAAGAGTGTAACAGAAACCTGCAAACAAGTAAACTGGAGCTGCCCCAAAACATCCATCCCTCTCCAATATTTGCATTGAAGGCAGAGAACGTGAGCAAAACAAAACTCAGCAAGATGAAGTAGAAGGCCCTTTGCATAAAGGTGTGAAATACACCGGTTTCAAACCCTCTGCTAATGCACGGGCTTGAAACAGTTCCTCAGGAGGGCCTAAGGAAGCTGATGGCAATAAGAAACTGGAAGAAAGAACAAAGAACTTCTTCCCATCTTGTCCCCGTTAAGGGATCACTGTTAAACCTACATAATTTCGTCAATAATTTTTAAAGTAGAAGAGCATCTACTTTCTTCCTAATTCCTATGCAATAATACACAACACATTTTAGTCTTTTTTTAGGTTTGGGTTGTTTTTTGAAGTTTTTTCAGTGTGCATTGATGTAGATAAATCACTAAGTTTAGATGCTGGAAGCAACCACTCTGGAAGACATTTGGTTACATGATGTCATCAAACTTTGCAGCAGAACCCACAACCATCCTGAGAAAGCCAATAAAGAAAAAAAAAGCAAAATGTTATTTTGTAAAGCATAAATTACAATGTTTAAAGTAACTACTTTTCTCCCTGCTCTTCTTTCTACTCAGCTACAAGTAAAACAGGATTTGGGGATCTGCTGGAGCCTGAAACTAGACATGCGTGTGAAACAACCGGTTATTAAATACCACGTTTAGATTTTAAGCCTGTGAATAAAGACACTGAGCACCAACTTATCCCCACTTGTTTAGCGGTGTAATTTTTATTACGAAGGTTTTTCCTCTTAGCAGGTAATTGTTCGTTGCAAGGTAGCAGCCACTGTAACAGGACAGCATGAGACACCTTTTGTTCCTAA
>VZTD01001331.1:1506510-1539567 GCA_013397725.1 Rhagologus leucostigma | reverse complement strand
TGTCGCCGCCGCCGGGCGCCGCCCGGGGGTCCGGCCGGGGCGGGGAGCGGAGCTGAGCGGGGGGACGTCAGCGGGAAGGAATCCGCGGGCACCGAGGGCCGCCGCCGCGGAATGCGCCGCTGCCGCGGATTGCTACGGCACGCGGCGGCCCCGGGGAAGGGGAAAGGGAAGGGGAAGGGGGGGATCTCGGCGAGGGACCGGAGGCCGCGGTCTGGCGCTGCCCGGCCGCTCACGGGGGCCTCCGAACTGCCGCATGCGGTGGGAAGCCCCCGCCGGACCGGGATGACGGCAGTGAGGACAGGGAAGCCGGGAGGACGGCGGCGTCTCTGCGTTCGGGGCGATGCTTGCCCTCGGGCCCTTCCCGGGCGGTGCGGGACCGCCGCCGGAGAGAAGGGCTCGGGGAGCCTGGACAGAGCGGGACCGGCCGCGGCAGGCAGGGCTGGATGCTGGGGAAGCGCTCGGCCGCTCGTGCAAACCTCTCTTGCGCTGTGCCGCGGCCTGAGCTGCTTGTGAAATTCCTTGAAAAGGTTACAGAGTATCAGGAAACTTGGAACAACGCTGGGAGACGGAGCAAGAGGGAGGAAAGACGTGCACAAGTCGTCGAAGTGAGATTGAAGTGTAGCAGGAAGACGGGCTCATGCTCGTCTCGATCTCATAGTTCCTCTGCACCGTGTGCTCCTGGGCACGGATCCTGCGGGAGCCAGCGCCTCCGGAGTTTGGTGCGGGTCACCCCCTTCCCTTCGGCGCTAAGGCACTGAAGGACAGCGCTGCGCTGTGTTAGTGGCCGCTGGGGAGCCGTGGGAGTCCCGTCCCTCTGTGAAAGGCACAGGGCACACGCGAGCTTTGCGTGCTGGGCATACCAGCGGGATTACACCGGATCCAGCCCAGGGAGCGCTCGTTCCTGGGAGCCAGCGGTGGACCGCGGCTGGCTTCGGCACTGAAGCCACTCTGGAAAGCGAGTACACAGCGAACACTTGGTCCATTGAGTGAAGTCCTGACCCGAAAATACAGCAGTGTGTTTCCTTCAGTGTTAAAGTAACCTTTCAAATACGGTTAAATTTTAACAAATTTGAAAATAAATATCCTAAGATGGTCTGCTGGTAGGACTAGTTGGATAAGGCACAGCAGGCTGTAAGGCTGGCTGCTGGAGCTGTGGCCCACTTAGCCACCTACTTGGTATCCCACAGAGAGAACAGGTCTGTGCTTCAATTTCATAGCAAAATACCGGGGCTAAGTGGTCTAACTCCAGCTGAAACCAACGGGCCTCTTTCAAAAGACTTGTGGTGGGGCTGTAACAGTCCTGAGGAACTCGCAGGGCAGCCCGGAGGTTGTTTCATGCTGTGGTGCTGTGGATCAGCTCAACTCAAACCGCTTCTCCACTGCACTGCCTCTAAGGAAAACAGCCAGGGCTGTTCCTAATTAAAGGAAGCAGAACTGCCTGAAGAACCCATTGGGAAAAGGAAACTGTGCAAGAGAGGCAGGAAACTGAAGAATGGGGTGAGGCAAATGGCAGTTCACGTAAACATAATGAAAGTTCATTAGTTTTTAGACATTCATGTTGGGATAAACTCATCTTTCATGACCTCAGAGAACATGTGATTTAGGGCTAGATTCAACATCCTCCAAAGTCCTTGGAAATGTTTCCATTGACTTAAGTAATGTTGGATCAGGACGCTGTTTGTTAATGCTCTCAATCATTTTTGCTGCAATACACAGTGGCTTGGGAAGTTTGGGACATTTACAGTTGGTATGATTTTCTCAGCTCCATAAATTATATGTTTCATCAGTTTTGGAATAAAATGGCCCTGATTAGTAGCAGACAAAAATATGGCCTACCATTTTCCTGCTGTACAATTAGGTTTAAATTATCCTCAAATAAATCCTGTAGTTTGTGGGGGTTTTACCTCATCTGAGCAGGGCACAAATACCATTTGTTGTTTTTATGCTGATACTGAACATCTGATTAGAAAACTACCAATCTTTTGGGGTGATTGCTGCCTTTTATTCTCTGATTAGTAATATGCTCACACTCTGGGGGAAGAGGTTGTACAAGAAAATTTGAGTATAGTTAAAAACACATTCTCTGACAACACAAAGCAAATTTAAGCCCATCAGTGCGCTACAAAGCAGCTGGAGAATACTGGGCAATCTGGCTCATTATGGGCAAATCTCTTATCTTTGCCCTATTTTTCCACATTTCTTATTACTAAGGCTGTTTGTATGGAAAGAGGATTTGTACAAGAATTATTCCCCACCTGAAATCATAATCCTCTTTGTGACATTGTAATAACTTCTTCAGCCACCACATGTAATATCATAAACACGCACTGATGACTTCAGTTGGAAACTAGAGAAAAAGAGCTCTGAAGAGACTACGTCTGTTTTCTTGGAAACGTGGACCATAATCTTACAAATATTCTTGCACATGAATTATTATAAGCATATGTGTAGTCCAGTAAAACTCCCTGAGTTTAAATTATCCCATATATAATTCCACCATAATCTATAGAATTAATGTGGCTCAACCGAGCTTTCAAAAACACATTGGATTTCTGTGTTCTGCTCAGTGGCTGAAGATGTGCAGGGGGGAGACTTTGAGTCCTACTTGCGGAGTCGAGCCTAGCCATCTCTGAGGTGGAGCACTGTCTCCTTCCTACCCATCTGATCCTGATAAAGGGCCTTGGTTTAATCAGCTGGATCAGCTGAGGAGGAGTGGGATGATTTCCCTGAAGGATAAAGGGAGTTAGTTTGGGAGAGATAAATTGTATACAGGAAGATAATTTGCCAGGATGAGCTCTAAAGGGTGATATACAAGGGAAAGAGGAATGGTTTCCTGAGTGGTGTGGCTCGTCCGAGGGAGAGGAATAGGGTTCTGAAGTGGGGAGAATGGTGGTACCAGCTGTGGGGATGGGTAGAAACAGATGAAGAAATACACCATTGTGTGTGTTTGTGGTCAGGGGTGTGATTTTTGCCTGGAGAAGAGGAGTAGGTTCCTGAGTGGGAGGTGGGAACGACAGAGCCTGGAAGTACTGGAGTGCAGGGAAAACCAAGCAGGAGTTGTGCTGCCTCGGTACAGGCAGGAGGTGCCTCAGGGGAGGAGGGGTCCCACGCTGCGCTGCTGTCGATGGAGCTCGCTGGCCTGCAGGTAACTGGGGGGGAGCTGGCTAAAGACAGCACTGGCCAAGAGCCTGGTGCTTTAGGAAGGGGAAGGATACTCTAGGATTTCTGAGTTACAACTGTGTTGTTGCCCAAGGATTAAGAAAAAAGAACACTCGTGAGTGACCTGGTGAGGCCAAAGCAAGGCTGTACTGCTCGCTCCCCCTTTGATGTGCCTCAGCTAAGAGGCACCCAAGCCCCTTTGCAATTCTCTTGAATTTGGGGGAGTTTTTCTCAGGCTGCCATGTCAGTGTGTTAACTACTCCCAGTGTTGTGAAATGGCCTGTCCCAGGGTGGTAGCGACACCAACACTCAGTCATGTTTTAGCCTAATTAACTTACGTGACTAAAGTTATTAAAATTGCTGTAGGATAAATACAACTTGTGACTCCAGTAAGACTTGAATCTTACTGACGGTTAGGACCAAATATTAGCAGTAGCATTGCAACTGCAAAATAAGGACTCTACAGAAGAGCCTTAGTACTACCCAAAGCTATTCCTAACCTTTCATTTATTAGGATTCCTTTTCAAAATAATGCATGTCCTAGGTAAGCTGGTATAATGTTTATTCATATGTTACCTCAAATATCTGTTTTAAAACAATGCTGTGCTCATACTGCTAATTACTTTGGAGCATTCCGTGGGTATGCAGCATTGCCCTTGGTACTCTGATTAAACATGCCATGCTGTACGTGTGCTGTATTGCTCCTCAACTGCTTTACCAGACCATTCTCATCCCATGAGAGATCCTCTTGCCTTGTAGAACAATTACAGGCACTAAGAGGTGTTCATAGCCCACTCCTCTTTCCTCTGTACCAGACTACAGAAGACAGCATTTACTCGGCAGTCATTAGTTCTACCTAAAAGTAGCTTGCAAGTGTCTTAAAATCAACATCTGGAAAAACTAAGTACAGAGACTTCTTTCAAATACCACAAACTGAATCACGGGGCCAAATTCAGCCTTGATGGAATTATTATCTGATATCTGTGTTCTGTGTTTTCCCTATGTTGCTTGAGTAAATTCCCTTATATGGAGATGTTTTCTGAGACGCACATGATGCCAAAATGCTCAGAGAATTGCATAGGACCAAACCTAAAATACTGAAGTAGAAAAGAAATAAAAGGAAATTCAAACACAGACTTCTCTTGAAAGTGTGTTGTGGTGGAAATCCCTCATTTGAGAGGGGATTTTAAGCATCAGTTCTGACAGTTGCAATACTGGGAATCCAGGTCTTAATGCTGGGAAAGACTCCCCTTTGTGACTAATTTTTAAGGACATCTATGTTACTCATGTTTATGATAAAATAACTTGCTGAAGGGAAAGACTTATCTACACGTTTGTATTTTTAGAGATTAAGCTGTATTTAAACCAAAACAATATATTCAGTTTGTTGAAATATCTAAATGTTTGCTTCTTAGTCCATCACTTTTTCATTGATTCTAACACTGATGTCATCTTCTGTCCCCCATACTTTTATGAGAATAGGGGGGTTTTGTTACCTCGTGGTGCTAGCTGTCCATAAATAAGCTTAAGGCAGACTTTTCTGCTTTTTTATTTTTATTTGAGGCTCATGACCTTCTCTTAAGATGTGATAGTTGCATTCTTATCAGTTGGGGTATAGCTAGAAGAATAGTTGAATGCTGAAGTACATTCCATGCTAATATAGAAAAAAAATTAAGTATAATTTACCAGCAACCTGATTGCTGTTGGGGGTCCTGTGTTGTCATGTGCCTCTCTCTGCCTCCTCCCTGTCTGGGTGAAAGGCTTGCTGCTGGTGTTGGTTTTTAACTTGCTAAAACCAGTACACAAGCAGAAGGCAACAAAGGACTTCAGATTGCTTGCTGTGCAATCAAAATGCCTGACATATTTTACAATTCCTCAAGCATGGGAACAGCAGTCTGTTGGCTTGCAGCAGGTGGGTCAGAGTGCCCCTTCTCCCTCTTATTTGATGGCTCCACTTCTCCATGAGTAGGACCTAAACACTTGCAGCCAGACTGTGTCCCCAGCATACAGGTGCCGAAGTGTTTGAGTCCGTGTTAACAGCCATCAGTTTCATTTCACAGCGATTTTTGCCTGCAACAACAGTACAGCAATGCACACAAAGGAAATGCATGCAGGGACAGCATGTGCTACCAGAACTGCTCCTTGCAAGGAAGACAAGACTTGGTGTGTCCTTCTTCATTGTTCTATTTCATGTATGTGAAGAAAAAAAACAACTCAGCTCTTGTATCTCTACTTAAGGCAGACTTTGGTAGGAAAATAACTTGGCACTGTATCCTTGTGCTACTTGTAAACACCAGACCTCTTCAAAGGGTGGCCTTTTCCTTCTTAATTATTTTGCTTCTGATGGCTCTTGTTAAAACTTCCCACCAGTCACACTGTAGCTCCTGAAGTTCGCCGGGCTGCTTCCTTGGCAGACCCGGATGAGCCAAGGCTGGCCCAACCAACCAGCACACACCAGAATTTTTCCTCCCCGTGGCAGAGGAATGAGCCGCAGAGGATGAGCACGCACACACCTACTGCCAAAACTGTATTTGAACTGGAATTCTGCAATGACAGAGAGAAAGGCCAAGTGGTCTTCACATGAGCTGCTGCTGCTGCAGCTTCACGGGAACTGCTGCTCTGGGAGCCGAGGGAGCACCCCAACCCACAGGCACCTTTGCCCTGAGGAGGGGCTGCTGCCTGACTGCCTCAAAATTATAAACACGGAATATTAAGGAAGTGTTTCACTCTTAAACTCTGAATGGATGCAAAAGTTAATGATTATAACACATTAATTCTATTGCAGAATGACTTAAAGCCTGAAACTTTCCTTATTTTTTTATGAAACTTTGTGAGTCAGTTTTGCCCTCTCTTTTGGAGGGGATAACTCTGAGGGAGTCAGAGGAAGGGACAAAACTGTAACTTTGTGGTATTTTGTGCCTCTGTAATTCTTGGCTTCTAGCTACCACTTTAACTTTCCATCTATACATACGAAATATAAATTTTCACATATGTATTTTGAAGAAGCAATTTCTGTCTCTCCAGGATGCAGAAGAAGTTATTACATTTACTATTTGGCTGATGCCTGCTCAGCATGATCTGAGATTGATTCCAACACTTTATCTCCCTTTCTGAACCTCCAAAATTGATTTTTATGCCACTTGAGCATGTTTTCCTTGCTTTTATTTCAGCATAGCTCTTAACAGGTCTGCACAAATTCACGTCTTTCAAGGACTGGTGTGTTAACACCAATTTTTTTTCTTCGTTCTCCACTGTGTTCCCCAATAATAACCTCACAAGATAATTCACTTAAAATAGTATGTGGTAACTTTTTTCATGCAACTTCATGCTGCATTATTCAACTTTATTTATTTGGATGCCAAACACAAAATAATTACAACAATTGACCTGTGAACAGATCAATTATTTGCTGGTTAAAGTCTTCATGCTCACTTATTGGAACAAGACTATTCTTGAGCAGTGCTGATATTTTGAAAGGTTGGTTAATTAGCAGTAATAATAATCTTAATCCAGTCTTAATAATCAAAATCTTAATATAGAAAAAAGGAATAAAACCCTTCTCCTTGCTGCCTAATTCCGTGACTTCTTCCAATTTTAATTATCTGGGCAGTATTTTCTAAATGAGACTAATTCCTTGTCAGAAATATTTTCCACCTCTGACATGGTATTCTTGCAAGCTTGAGAAAATGTGCTGGTTTTTGCCTCTCTGTTACCTTTAGCTCATTATCTGTCTGTGAAATCTCGTGATAAAGCTATACTTAAAAATTAAGATAACTTCAAGAGCAAAACAATACTTGCAAAAAAATAGCAAGTGATTATCAGAGTGCTTTATAGGGTTTTTGGGGACTGGAATGGTGCAAAGAAGCAAAGACTGCTGAGTGTTGCACATGAGTGACTGGCTGAGATACAGTGGCATTTAGCCAGAGGCTGGCTACCATGGCATGGAAACTCAGTTATTACAATAGTTTGGATCCCAAATCTGTTTGAATAAGAGAGGTTTCAAATAATCCATGTCACTGTTAATGTACTTCAGTACATGTCAGAGGATGTGATTCAGACTTGGGGGAGAGAAGGGAATTAGGAATAGCTGATGCTCAGATAACTGAGACTGTACCAGAATACAGAATGCTGAGGTTTTTAGCCACTTCATCCCAGATCATTAATCTTGTCCATTTTATGCTCGCATTGCATTCCGCAAAACTTCAGAATTTCCAGATGATGTTGAGTGTGGGGTTTTTTTGATGGTTTCTTTTTTTTTTGCTTGTTTATTTTGGCTTCGTGTTTTTTTGGTGCTATGGAGAAGTATTTTTTCCCCTTCTTTTTCTTTTTTTTTTTTCTCCCAAACTGAAACAAAGATTTAATATTTAAAATAATTATTTGCTTAAGTTTTAATGCAAGCAATACCTAGTTTTTGAAACCCAGGGCTATCAATATGACGTACTTAGTGTATGCTAGGTGTGCTTGCTCAGTAGCAAA
The DNA here is from genome assembly GCA_013397725.1 of Rhagologus leucostigma. NCBI lineage: Eukaryota > Metazoa > Chordata > Aves > Passeriformes > Rhagologus > Rhagologus leucostigma. The sequence continues at coordinate 1,531,932 of VZTD01001331.1, read as the reverse complement.
TGCAGTACTGGGATGGTTCAGTTCTGTATCTGCAGTTCCCACATGTGTTGACCCATCTCCAAAAGGGGCTGTGGGATGGAGCAGAAGGTACTGGTAATGTCTACTCGTAAACACAAAGGAAAATTCTGGTCATGGAGGTTAACGCTGTAAGTAAAGAGATACCAAATAAAGTTGTATCTGTAGTCTATAATAAACTTTCTTCAGAGGAAAAGCTTGGCAAACGAGCATATAGAAATGTTCATTACATCACAGCACAGTGCTGATCTCTGCAAATTCTAACCAGTATAAAACCCTAACTGCTTTGTGATATATTCTGATTCTTCAATAAATCTGAAAGAACGTGAGGGTGGGAGGTGTGTTAGGGCAGCAAGGCAGCAGCAATAATCTCTTTCCTTTCAGAATTTCCTGTTCAATCTTTCCAAAGTAACACTTTACACGGAAGCAGCTCTCTCTGTATTTCCTCAGCCTTCCTATTCTACCCCTAGTGTTATTCAAAGAAAAAGTTAGATGAAGATTTTCATTAATTACCTCTAGTCTGGAGTTTAATGAAAAAAACATTTAGAATTGGGATGTGCTCTGAGATACCTTTGCTTGTCAGTCGACATCTTCTATCTGGAGATGACAGAAAAGTGGAGATCCTTCCACCTATAATTTTTGAAGGTACTTATTTTTTATCTAACTCCACTGAAAAATCGGACTTAGTGTACCCTGTTATGAAGTTACTTCTTTAAGGAATTATTATAAGTGTTAATGCAGAGCTGCTAAGACACCACTTAAGTGCTTCTTTACAAATACAGCTACATTACTTTTAATATTCTGCTTTTCAGTGTGGATGTAAAAAGCACATTTTAATCTAATTCCCAGCTGTCATGCTTGCTTTTTTACAAATGGGTGCCTGCAAAAACAGGCCCTGTTTACTGCTGCTGAATAATAATTTCTGGATTTCATCTTGGCAGTGAATGTTGGGGAGATATCCTTTAAGCCACTGAATTGGAGGTTAGGACATTCATTTCAGTGTCAGCTGACATCCCAAGCTGGATCACAAATGAAAAGCAGCAGAGTTCAATTGCAGTGTTTAACAATAAAGCAGGAAATTCTAATTGCCAAGCTACTGGCAGCTGAAAGTAGAATTTACAGTAATGCTAACTGAGCAGATCTGACTGTTGATACAGCATTACAAATATCCACTCTTTCTTAAACCAAGTAGAGGGTTTTTTTGATTTTAAGAATCTACTGTGCACTGATGCACAGAAGGGGTAGGATTATACACAGCAACTTCACTGTAGGATCTAAAATACTTCTTAAATTTCAATATTAAAAATACTATAACTTTTTCATGGACTCCTTTAAAAATTATTTGCTGCATAGTGCAAGGACAATTTAATCCATCTAAGAATATTCTCTTCCTCTGAAGTTTGTATAAAATCTCTTTGTGCACTTGTCTAAACCCAGTACAGTCCAAGTCATCTCACTGCATAGGCATGAATACCTGATTTTTGTATTAAAAACACCCACACCCCCAACACACTTCCTCAAAAAGAAAGAAAAAAAAAAGGGCAGTCCAAACTGCAAATGAAACATTCTGGGTGGAACAGTGGACTAGTGTCTGTGCTACCGTTCATCAATTCATCAATTTACAATATACTTGTTTAATATGCATAATATCTTAACTGATAAGGTGTTATAAGTTTTTGAAACATTAAACATTCCTCAGAGAGACCCTCATTTCCCCCATTTTTGTCTGTTAAATATTATTACCCCTACTCTGTCTCTTGTTAGAGAATAACAAACACATCAAACATCTTGTTCAGCTTTGTTCCTCAGGTACAGGCAAGCATAACACAAGGTATGTGTAAAACTCACATTATCAATCAACAAATACATCTTTTTATAGGTGCATGCATGGTTAAAGCCTGTCCCTGGCACAGCTAAATGTGAGATTGCTTATTCCTATTGCATGCATATTTCTGTCTGACTAGTTAATGAACTGGATTATAAAACATGTTAAAAATTTTTGGGCGAGGAAGTAAAATCGATGTAAGAAATTCTAAATGGGAAATGTTACACTCCACAGAATAGTGACCTGAGTTTAAAGAAGTATGTCAACAAAGGTCCATCTTCATGTATCATATGCCACTTTCATTTCCTTCTCCATTGCCACTGCAGCATGAAACACCAACGCAGAGGAAAAATGTAGTCCAAAGCTGTTACTGTGACAGCTACTGATTTTCTTGAATTCTTGTGCAAAATTCTGGTTCTTACCAAGCAGCTTATGCAAGATGACCTCTGCCTCTGAGTACTTCCTATTGATTTCAACAATACTGGTCATGAGACTACCATTATGCTATCAGGAAGTATGGTCATTGGAAAAAGTCAAATTAAAGTTTCAGAAAGGTCTAGAGCTCAGTTTGTGCTGCGAGCAACCTGAGGCTCTGTTAGAAGCCTTCATTTCCATTAAGAAGACGTAAGAGACACAGTTGCTAGAGAGAAATGGTGTCAGAGAGTCTCTTGTGCTATTTGCCAAGGACTGAAGTGTGGGGCAAAAATGTCTTCATTTGGATGGTGCCACTTGGCATGAAACGAAGTAAAGGTTTTTGTGCAAGGGCCACTCTCTAACTCCCTCTGAGCTGCTCTTCCCCGTGGGCATCCTACTTTCTCTCCTGTCCCAGGGAAACTGGTTGCTGCTCGGATGCAGTCTGTGATTGCACATTGGCTAAGGCACAGTGATAAGCTCATTTGAAGGTGAAAATGAGGTTGAAAAAAGTGGTCACTTTGGGTCTGGATATGCTCTAGGTCCCCTTGCACAGATTTAAGAGGATCTCTTTGCTTTGCAAACATGACTTGCATTTGTACGTTTAAAATTATCTCTGTGCTATTTGTATACAGCAGTCTTTTGTTTCAAGGCATTAACTGTCCTATGCTATGACAGGATGTTTTTGCATGGAAAAACAGGTGTCTGAAGAATTGTGTGAGTACAACTTCAGAAGTTGTTTTTGAGACTTTGACTACTGTTCCCAGAAATCCTTAATGTCTTGCAAAATGTAACAGAACAGCATAACTTTATTGGAATGGTCATGGCTGAGTTGTAAAAATCATTGGCTCAAAGTAGATGCGTCTGTTTAGCTTTCAGATCAGTCTGTTTAGCTTTCTTCTGGTGTAACATAGAAATAATTTCTTAAGCTGTTTTTATCGAGAGTCAATCTTTTTCTTATACAGTTATTTTATTTCTAACTGGTGTTCCTCTTTTACCTTCCCTTCCTCCTTTTTTAAAATAAAATTAACCCGTCTTTAATGTAGATTATATACTCTCCACTAGGAGACAACCAGGTCAAAAGAGAAGCAACTCTGAATACTTAATATTTGTCAGCTAATGCATATCTAGATAAAACAATCTGATAACTAAAACTCATTTAGAATTTGGCTTTCATGCTAGGACTCAGGGAAAGAATTTCTGGATGCCTTCTGTTCTCTTTGAAAATCTTTGCCAATTTTGATGATGATATTTCCATAAATTCATATTTGCTTTCTTTAAGAATATATTTCTTCCTCATTTTGCTTTAAATATAAGGTATTATGGTTTCCTCTTTTGGAAATGGAGAAAAAGAGGTAATGTATTTCACATCAAACACTCCTTGTATGTAATGTGAATGTGTTTGCCATAATATTAATATTTAAGAGAAAAAATGAGACATAGCAAACCCCAAGAATCTAAACTTAAGGAATCCAGTCAGCAACCTTTAAGTCTTTGGCTAGACCCCGGGAGGGCTGTTTTCTGTTCGGTGCTGGGAGAGGAAGAATGCAGCTTTCCCCTAGAACAATAGACTGTTTGGTCGTATCCACCTTCTAAAAACAAAAGATAAGAAAGAGCTTCTCAATAACAAAATGCTAGTTTACTTCGGCTCCACTGTGCTTTTTGGGAGAACTAGCAGTTATTTGAGATAATCTTTTCAAGGAAAAGTCACTCTGGTTGATAACAAAACTTCCTTTAAGAGAATTTGAGCCAGAAGTCTTTTTTCTGAACTGTCTCCTATGGCTGTCATGCAGTGTTTCGTTGAAGGCTTTGGTCAGAGTTAGGCTGTGATCTCCCCATTTCTGAACTCTCCAGAGCAGTTCTACCTGCTTCAACTCTACAGACTTATGGGTCACTTCTAACCCAAGTTTTCACTTGCTAGAACTAATTATAAACTGCTGAAAAGTAAATGCCCTTAACTCAAGTAGGCACTTGAACCCGTAAGGAAAATAGCAGTACCAGGGAATGGGTACTGTCCCACACTCTCATAGCCAACTATCTGAATTAAAAACCACTTTATGTGTGCTATTTTAACCTGTCTTTCCCATGTTGACCAGAGTAAAGAATGTGCTGCTGGGGGAACACAGGCTGAGATACTCTTGGCTTTGCTCCCCACAGGAGGCTGGCAGTGAAGAGAAGTGGGAAAAGTCTTCCCAAATCCTTGAAAAATGAGACTCCTCTACATCAGATAGCCTGGAGCAATTCAGTTTTTCAGGATAGCCTCTTGTGAAGAAATCTACTGTTACCTTCAGAGTGTTTACATGAGAGGTTACAAGTCTGAACAGGCAAGCTCTTTATTTTAGCAGTAGTCATTGCCTCGCAGGTGACAGGTGAAAGAAAATTCCTGGAACTCTACAATGTTCAAAGGCAGACTCACGAAGTTTATGAACCCGCAGTTGGAAAGCACACCAAAACCCCAAATCCTGCCCTGGGCAGGGCTCTGAGGGAGTAAGAGGGCAGCCGGAGATGCCTTCCCTGAGGTATAAACCCCGAGCAGGACGAGCGCGGGTACCTCCTGCTCTGCTCCGGGCCGCAGCAGCGCGGCTGGCGCTGGCCGGGCCGGCTGTGCTGGCCGGGGCTGCTCAGCACGGGAGGTGCCGCACGAGTGGGAGCATTCACTGCCTTGCTCTTCTCATGCTTCTCTAAACCTCAGGGCACTGATCCTGCGCTGCTGCCCCTCACGCAGAGCAGAGGAAGAGGCTGCCTCTGTCCTCTTCCCCTCTACTCTAGTTCCCTTGCAAAACAGAAAGCAAGATTCAGGAGTGAAGGCACTGATCTAAAATAAACTACCACTAGCCATAATAAAGTCCCCTGTATCTCCAACTTATCAAACTATCTGCAGCTGAACAGAAAGTCATGATAAGATAGTCCTCACTCCGATTCAGGGGGAAAAAAGCCCTTGGACACATCAGATTTACTTCAACCAAGTCATTTTCAGGGACCTCGGTATGTGCTGCGCAAAGTCCTTCTCACATAGCCTTAACCTATTAACTGCTCTTTAATTCAGACATAATCTTGGTTAAAACCCACAAAAACTCCCTGTTCTGAACTCACATGTGACCACATCAAGGGCCTCTATTTATGCTGAGGATTATTAAGCCTGTTGGACAGGTTATAACAGCTGGCTTCCCCACAGGGCCTTGCAACATCGTGACAGTAGTTTTCTGCACAATGTTTTCTGATGATTTCTAATGATCTTCTGCATAAAGCAGCCTATTCCTCTGGACCCTTGTTTCGTCACAGCAGGACCCATTGTTTCTGTTGAGCTAAATTCCACCCCCATTCCCTACCAGAATAGCTGCTGCTATGTTTTGACATCTGACGCTGAGGAAAAGGCTTCCGAGAGAGTCTCCTCCTGCGGCAGCGTGAGGAGCTGCTCTTGGCTTCACCAGAGTCAGGCTGTGCACTCTGGAGGGCGTTTCTACTCTTGTTTGAGCTTTTTTCTTTGTTTATGTTTCTGTAGCCAGCCACATAGCTCTGTGTGTGTACAGATGACAGATGTGTTTATATTGCTTTATAGGTGGGATAGTTGTAGAATTACATTTTGCCAGATGAATGTGAAATGCTGGAGTATGCTTTCACACACTTACTGCCAACAAAATACCTTTTAAAAGTTGCTCCAATGTACGGGATACCATTTTTCATGGCAAAGTCTTAAGTGTATATTGTACTGTTGAAAGTAAGGTCCTTGAAATGAGAAAACAGGATATACTGAAAGTCAAATTCACTGTATCAGAAAAAGAGGGAAACTCTGTTCCTTCCCTTATTACTGATTTTCTTTTCTCTATTTTAGAGCTTAAACCAGTTCAATTTCCCCAGCTGACAGTTTTGCTCTGTTTCATGTAGATTCGATACGGGTTTTTGTACACAAGCTTTGAAGAAAGTACTTCTTAAATTTGTAAGTATTGTGCCTGTAGCATGACACTTGTCACCTTTTTATTTATCTTAAGAAGTGAGCAACAATTTTCAAAAGGTGCACAACAGATTATAAGGACAGCTGTGACAAGACCAGAGGAAAATGATACTGGTTTAATGCTCTGGGGGTTTTGGAAAACTGGAAAGTACAAACTGTCATGAAGCCAACTTAATATAATTGTTTCCTTTATACTCTAAGGATTCACAAGGGACTTCACTGCTAGCATAAAGGAAATAAAGCCTGTTGTGCTAGAAAAAGACTTTGTTGCTTACAATTTTTTAAATGACACAAAGTTTCCTTACAGGAAATGTTACATTCATACAAATTCCCATATTTATTTGTAGACAAAAATTACCATTCACATAGCAGGAGAACTAGATGAAAACAGAGACCACATAGATTTAGAGCCACTATGGGTTATTGGCGAACAGACCTACATGATAGCAATAAATACAACTACACAAAAATTTTACTTAAATGTAGAGAAATCTTTATTGTTTCATTTTTCAGTACCAGCCTAATTTCTTAACAGGAGTTCTTGAAAATAAATTACTACAGGAATGTGAGTGAGGAGCTTCCAAAGTCTATTTTAGGTAAAGCTTAGCTTTTCTTCTGTTTTTACACTATTCGACCAAGATACACTGACTTGGGATATTTTTTCTTTAGATCAGGCCACTGAACAATGAAATAATCTGAAAAGTAGTAAAGAATCTTTCCAGACAGGGATAAAGTTTCCACACGGCAGATGCTCTCTACATACACAATGATTGTTCTCTTTATTCGTAGAAGGCCAAGAAGAAAAGCAGATAAACAGACAGGAACACATGTTCCTGGTCCATTGCACAATATCTAAAAGAGATGAAACACATTACAAAAGTAAATAATGAGTATTTTCATACAATAAAGAATTAAGAGTGTGTATTTTCATTTAACATTACATTTACACAAAAAATACATTTCAAAAGTTATTTTTGAAAAACCAGAAGAGGCAGGCGAATATGAAAAAATAGGGGGGGCAAACAAAAGACATTATTTCAAAGTAGCTGAAAAAAATACTGTATTTCTTTACATGTCATGAAGGAGGAAAAGAGCTCTGAGATGGCACGGTTATTTCTATGAAGGAAAAGTTTACAGTTCCTTGACTCATGGGCATATAACCAAAACAGCTTCCACTCTCAGTTACAGCTTTGTGTTGTATCAGTATTAGTCATGAAATCTGTGCACATAATAAAGCCAAAGAAATCTAATCAGGATTAAACCTGGGATCCAGTTATAAACCTCTTAAACCTTGGCTTAAGTCAGCAAAACACTTCAGAGTTGATCAAAATGTGCTGATGAATTAGGACCTTAACAAGAATCTATGAGCTGATAGGTGTGACTAGGTTTTACTTTTTATTTTTAATCAACACTCGGAGATAGTTACAAGCATAGAGGAGGATGGTGTTTCGGCAAAAACATGTCATGTCCTTGGAGCAGAGGATTTCAAATTCACTTATAAATGTTAACAATAAAATAAAGTACTCTTGCAATTTTAGACATTGTTCAACTGAAAAACAGACTGTTTAAAAGTAAAAGGTTTAAACCAGGGTATATTAGGCACTCCACTTGGTATCAAAATTGATTTCAGGCAAGAAATTTCTTACTAAACTTAAATACTACCATGTAATCAGCACTTTTCTGCACAGCTGGGGTTACATGGCAATTAAGAGTTCTTTTATAAAAGCAAGGCCCTATACCCCTTTTTTTTTTTGTTCCAAGTTCACCAGCTTGTGAAAGATATTATACTGGTGGGGGGAAAAATCTGAGTTTCTGCTTCAGGGCTGTAACAATCGGTTCAGAACATTTCCTTTCCTGCTTCATGGCAAGATCCCACTGATAAACTGGGAGCCTCAATTAAAAGCAACAGCTTTGGTGCTACAGAGTTCCAAATTCTCTCACCTATGCTTTGCCTTGATCATACCCCTGGAAATCCAGCTTGGGCATGTGATGACTGCAATGCTGTGTTTTCTTACTACAATCAACAGACTGTAATACTGTTTCTAAAAATGTTCTGATTTTATTGTTGATCTTAACTGAATTATTTATTAATGCAAGGCTTTGCTGATGTTTTCTCAAAGTCCCTTACAAGTAACATGCTGTATTCAGTTTTAATCTTGAAAGTTTAGGGCGTCAACATCCACAGATACCTGAATTTGAAACTTGCAATGGTGTACTTATTTTGTATTATTTTTGTATTCTATAGCTAAGAAGCTGAACACATCAACTTTGCATACCAGGATTTTGAAATCAGAGTAATATACTGTGGTTTCAAACCTCCTGCTGAACCTGATTTCAGGCACATCCACACTGAGACTTTAAATCCTACTCTACAATCTACCGAGAATGAAGATCTGTTTTTTTGTACATTTGGCTTGATGAGTAAGGACATAAACCAAACACACACATGCTGCCTTTTCACATTTCAAAGAAACTTTTCCGTATCTGTAAACTAAACGATGCATTTTGTCGTATTCCCGGAAAGTTTGATTAATTTGCATGAATGTTGACTGTGATACTGATACATGGCTACTGACATGTAACTTAAGGCATGTTTAGGTATCTCTGTTTGTAATAACATTTGTTACTGGGGTGAAAATAAAGGCTCAGGAAACAACATGTTCTCCTGTGTCTGCAGGCAAAACCCACCAGCATCCCTGCAGAAGCTGGGCTGTTTCAGACAAGTGCATAAGAAGCACCTAAAGCCCAAATAAATTATTTACTACTTACTATTTCTGTGAGTTGAATATACATTATAGCTACTGATTTCCTATTCAGAATTCAGCTTTAAGTGAACAGACAAAAATGTGCACCACTGCTGAACAGAAACTTCACTTTCCCTTTCCCTTAGTAGAGCTACCTGGAGTACACATATTGTCTTATCTTCACTGCTCCCTGAGCCCTTTCTCTTCTATTGCCATTTCTCTTCTATTGCCATTTCTGCTCTATTGCCATCTTCTCTCCTGTCCTTTCCTCAGTGCCATCATTTTCCATCAGTTTGTCTGTACTCCACCCAATCCTCTGAGATGTCTCCCACCCTTCCCTAGCTTTCTTTGTGATCACTGGTGTTCATCTCTCTTTGCAACCCTCTTCTCAGGCACCCTTCCAGATGTCTTCCTTCTTGAATGGCTCTGCACTCTTTTAGCCTCCATCTACTATGAAAGCTCAAGCATTGGTCCCTTACTTTCCACAGTCTGACACAAAAAACACCAGTTGTGGATATGATTTAGGTCAGGTAGTCATCCTAACATTCTACTGAGCCCAGAAGTTGAGAACTGTAGAAGAGGTTTTACAAAAAGCTGAATTTTTACAATCATGGTCTTTATCAAGCCATATACTCCACCCTACTTCTCCCCTTTATTAAGCTTGGCCAGCAGCTCCAGTCCTTTTGGTATTTGGTATTCTTGTGTCTAGATGCACACACAGAGGTAATTGCCACAATGAATTCCAAACTAAGTGTACTCACAAAAGATCATGTAATGAAATAACAGTAAATGGGTCTATTTGTGAACCTCTGTGTAGCTCTAAAGGCCACACTGAGCTGCTGTTATTACTTTGCTGAGGTACAAAACAGAAAGGCGACAATCAAAATTAAAATCATAATAAAATACCTCCCCTATATTCAGGTTTTGATATGATGCACTCAGTTTATAGCTTCTATTGACTGTTTATAATTTGTAAGCTGCTTCTCAGATGCCCTTTGATTCATGGAAAAGTACTCGCATGCAGGAAAAAGGATCAGGAAAATAATGGACTTGGTATCTTTAAAAAAAACATGATCTGGTCATAACTCATGTCCTCTGCTCTTTCCCCTTTCACACATATGAGTTCAAACAAGACCAAGCAGATGTGGCTCTATAAGATTTCTGTATGCAAAATGCTCATATAATACTCTGATTATAGATGTTCCTATCCCCAAATGCTTAGATTTAGGAACCGGCCCCTGAAAGAGACTGTTATAAACCTGCTGAAGCCCACAAACAAATTGATCCCTATCTGAACTGGGGCCTGTGATCTGTAAATCAGAACTAAAAATTAACCTTCAGTTAACCGTCAGTGCATTTCTACAGACATGTCCTACCTAGAACTGGTGCAGTTGCAATTGTAGTGGCAATTCCCCTCCAAAAATCTGGTCTGACCAGTCCTACTTACTCCCTCTCACACTGCCAGCAGGAAGGGAGACCAGTGGTCCTTCTGCTTGGAGTCCAACATCATACACTCCTCAAGGAATACAGGGGAAACTTCTGAGAAAACAAATATGTGTGTTATAAAGAAGAGGAATAATTTGGGAATGTGTAAGCTAGAAATGCTGCTGTTCAGCTCCTGCCAGCACACAAACTGGAAAGGATGATGGAAAGGAACTGAATCATCTACAGCCTTCCTTAAAGATGAGCACTCCTACTAGTGAATTTCAAAACACTATTCGAAAGTAAATTTTGGAGAATGATTGACGACTTACACCTTGAAAAGACCAAGGCTTTTGCTTTTCACCGTCAGCAGAATACCAGTATCTTCCAGTGAACCCCACATCAATCATCAGTATGTTGTGGGGAAGAGGCAGGAATCTATTGGACAAGAGGGGACCAGGGCCTCTACAAGGACAAGCAGCTATAGAGGGTGTTTCCCTCAAATATCTATTTATAATTATCTATTTCCCTCAGTATCTATTTACTTTAGCTACAAGGCTGCCTGTAGAATATTTGTGTTGCATGAAATATGTCTCTGAAAATCTCTGAGTTTAGCCTTCCTTAATGAGGCAGCAGAAAGCGGGAAAGAGGGGCAAAAGACAATTTTTGTGTCACTTTTGTGACCTCTTAAGCTGCAATTGTCCAAGGACTTTCTGAGTCACTGGGGGTTCCGACTTTGTTGCCAAGAAGCTGTAAGGGATTGTCCCAGAAGCCAGTGCTCCAGGTCTCTCTACACCATTTATACGCACCTCTGATGCAAGGAAATGCCCAGCTCACTGTTAAATTGGCTCACTGGCTGCCTGGGCTCACAGCTAGGTCTATAAACTAAGTCCTACACACTAAAATTCACTTCCAATTCAATCTAACCAAACTTTAAACAGCACAATAAACTAATCAAGCTGTATTATTACCGGATGTTTAGAAGGAAAGGATCAGAATACAACATCTAGCTTCAACAAATCTATGTATCTAATTTCCTATTAATCACTTTCATACAAAAATGGAATAGTTCTTGCCTTTGTGTTTCAGATATTTTCCACAGCTGTTGAAGGAAAATAAGCTAAGCCAGCAGTCTGGGAACTGCTGGGAACATTGGCACATGGCACCACTGCTGATAAAAGCTACTTTAGAGTTGGTGAATGCAGCACTGTAGCAGAGTGACATTTACCAGTGAAAACACTGAAAGCAGAGCTTGCAGCTTCACTGGGATTAAATGTCACTGGTTAAAGCAAAAATGAGTAAAGCAGAAAACTTGCAGTTTTTCTCGTAAGCATGTAAATGTACAATTGCTGTATATCTTTTAAAGAACAAGTGTTTAAGTACTGCTTCTGTTCCCAAATTACAGCAATCGAAAGGAGGACAACGTAAGTCCCCCTAAACTTAGTAGAAAGTGGAAAACTAATTTGTGTTTTGCTTTGCATAGGAAACTGGAAACACCTGCTCTTCTCCTTAATGACTTCTGCAGAAATTGGCCTTTTGTCACCTGGTCAAGAGCAGAAAAACTGCCCTGCTCCCTGGGGTGGGTGGTAGTGTGGGAATGCTGTTTGCTGCTGGGGGGTGGGGATGTGCATGTGTGAACTGAAGGCAGTGCTGCTTATCAGGCATGGAGCTACCTCCTGGAGTACCTTCAGGACACTGCTTGGACCTCCCTTGTTCTGGTATTGCTCCCTACTGCTCAGTGCTGAACAACTGGAGACAGGACTAAGGGAATAGGAGATGGTGGTGACAGACAACTACTAAAAGAGGCAAAGGCAAGTGGAGTGATACAAAATGGACCAAAGCTGCATTAACTGAATGAGATATATATATATATAGATATACATGCAAGTCCTACTTTTTTAACTGCTATGCAATACCTGCTTTTTAACAATGTAGGAAAAAAACCCATTAGGTATTCCTGTGTTATAGGAATAATGAATGGTTTTGTTTGTGTGTTTTTTGTTTCGATGGGGGAGGTGGTTGTTTCTGTGGCACAAGAAGAGAGAATCTGCAATGAATTGATTCGTATTCTGCTGTGTGAATTACAGCATCTCATGAGCTCACCAGCACTTGCTTCATTTTAATACTGTATTACTATTTTGAAAACTTCACACTCAAATACTTAAACATGTTGAGAGGGAGTGTTGTTATCGAAGCTTTTGCTAGTCTTGCTCTTTAGTATGTCTGAAAATCCAAGTTTTGAACCTTGAGAAAAATTAGCTTAGAATTCTTAATACTTCTTACGGTTTTAAAAAAGCAGGAACCTTTTTCAACAGTTCCTTATTATTGCTATTAATGGGGAGAAAGAAGAATTTCAGGTTCTGCTTGAACAATACAAAGGTCATTAAACTACCTACTAGTTTATTCTTTTTGAAGAGTGAAGATCTTATCCAGTTCCCTTTCCTCCACCACCTGCATATAACACCAGCTAAAACTTCACACCCTATTTGCTGTTTGAACTTACCTGCAGAATGCAAGGTAGGACAAAAAAATGCCAAAAAACTAGCTGTGTAGTCTGATGTAAATCAGGTAATTAAGGTAGAACTGAATTATACCTGGCTACACTTTTATCTTGTACTGTCTAAGTCACTTGAATAATCAGGGGTGCAAGAAGGAAGTTACAGTGTCCTACAGCAACAGCTTGTGTTCGGGCTGGTCAGCAGCTGTAGCTTGTAGCATTGCCATGAAAACCTTTCTTCTTCACCTCTGGATCTCACTGGTACAGGAGCTGTTGTTATCATACAATATACCCAGTAAGTGAGGTGCTCTTCAAAACAAGCAGAGACATGTGTGGTCCTACAGGCAGATTACCTAACCAGGATAAATAAGATTAGTGAATGTCGGAGTGGGGAAGAGAGAAGTGGAAGAGCAAGGACTTAAACCAGTACACTACACAGCTGGGGTTCTATTTGTTTCTGAGTATTACTTTCATCATAGAATTAAATAGATTGGGAAGCATCACCTTTTATGCAGCTCTCACTTCATAAAGGTTTGGGGAGAGAGAGAAAGGAAAATCGACTGTAATACTTTTCTATAGGATTTTTCTATAGGAGAAAAGGAGAGCTTCTGCAAAACCACTAGGAACTAGATGTAAGGATTTAATCATAACAGCATTAGGCATTGTCACTTCTGCCTTCTAGGCCTGACCCAGAGTTACCAGCCCATTGTCCTCAGGGGCAAGAGACAAGGGAAGAGGCCCAGCTGGTGTGATTTGCATCAGCATCCACACACAAAGCAGCGAGGGAAGCTCCTGGATTTCAGCAGAGCACAGGAGCTTAGCTGTGCATGCGGCTATTTGACACTGTAAAGACTTAAAACAGCTCAGGTCTGCTTGTGGGTATGCCCAAGGGCTTTACTGATGAAAAGAGGAGATATGACTGGGGTCATTAAGAGTGTCAGAAGTTAGGCAACAGCTTAGTGAGGAAGGTTTGAGAATCTTCATTTGGATGCCTAAAGAAACATGCAGGCTTTAATTTTTTCTAAGGAGTCTAACCTTAGGCACCTTACCTAACTGCCCCTGTATGCCAGGTGACAGGTCTGTCATTGGGATTAAAAGGTCTTTGGAGTGGTAGTTTCTATCAGCATGCTTCCCAGCCTAGTTGCCAAATGTAAAACGAGAAACGCAGAATGATCAATTAAAAATGATAATAAATGACAGCTGTAAGACTGGTACTAAGGCTCAAGCCTGTGAAAATGTTAGTGTTGGTTATTAAACATTACAAGAACACCCAGGCTGTCAGTGGGACCAACAAAACAACTATTGAGTCTTTTGAGAAACTGTGGGAGATGGATAGAAGGTTGGTTAAGAAAGAACAAGATTACCAAGGCAGATACAGGGTGGAGAATAAACTAACTCCCTACCTACATTACTATGGAGTGGGTATGTGGTTTATTGCTGCTGACAAATTAGTAGGAAGTGGAGGAAATTTGACTTAGTGTAGATGAAAAAGTTGGTCATGAAAGAATTCAGTAAAAGGCCTTTGCCAAGTAAATGAAATGGTAGTTATTGAACTACATGTCTAGCTACAACACTAGGTACTGTCTGGCTTTCAGCAACATCACCTTGGCTGAATCTGAACCTGACTACACTGTCTTGGTCACCACAAGAAATACCATCCAACCTTTTAGAGCCTCTTTACAAATAATTTTTATATACTGCTTATTCTAGTAGCCTGCTTCTACTCGAAAGGAGAAATTAAATCCAAGGACTTTCAAATATACTCATGTATGTTACTAATAGTGGCCTAAAATGAGCCTTTAATTGCAATTCTCAGAGTGTCTTTCATTAATAGTGCATTTGTTTAACTTCAGCTTGAAAGCAGTATTTTAGGTTAACTAAACATGACATTTAAACGTACATAAAACATCTCTTGAGCTACTGCCTAATCACTGAAGTTGGTATAGCAAGAATGTGCATCAAATACCTGCCTGAAATACCTTCACAGTGTAAAACCTAGAGGTGTTGGCAGTCTGTATCTGCATACCAGTGGTTAGATTCAGCAAGACTGTTATGCTTTACAACATACATGGAAGTGTGACCAGGGTGTTCATTAGGTTCATAATAAACCTGATAGCTGATGAGTTAAGACTCTTTTACGTCTAAAAATGCCTCCTTAAATCTAAGTTAAGATCTCAGTTCATCTTTACTGCTATTTCTGTCCTCCCTCTGAAAAGGAGTGTCTATCGGCACGTCTAACGAGCAGTCACAGAAAGGGCAGAGCTACAACGCAGCTTTGAACCAGCTGACTGGAATAGCTTTAGATCTTTATCTGTGCTCAGCACAGGGTAATTCTGCATTGTAGCTGCAGAGTAGCTGTATACAAGGTAGGAGGGGTGAATAAGACTAATTTTCATCAACACTGAGAAGTTAAACGCAAATTTTGATGCTTTCACTTTGGTTTCTTTTTAGATGAAACAATTTGTATCACTGGAGATCTTAATCCAGTGTTCTTACTCTTGCTTATTTTGATTGCTTTGATCCTAGAAGAACAAGAGTAGATCAGACATACCATCAATCTGGTCCAAAAGAATTATAAACACTGGGGAAAGATTCAGTGTACAAAAGAAGGCAGTAGATAGTCCTAATATTGCATTATACAAAGTTCTCTTGTTATAAAATGAATAGAGAAAAAATGCCACCACCCAGATTTTGTAGCTTTCCACAAAGTTCCAATTAGAACTGTGATATAAGGGACAATAACTTACTATTGGTCACAGTAATTTGTGAGAGTGTTATGAACTTAAGACATTTTGGGCAGGGCACAAAGAATGGAAAATCTTAGCTAAATGCAATAATGATCTCCTTTCATTTAGCTTATGGGTAAACGCTTCTGTAACCAGAAGCTGCCTCAGTTTAACCAGTCAGGGGACCAGGCATGCGTGATGGGATGTGCAGTCATAAAAGAATAGGTAGATTGCTACAAGCATGGTGAGCTGTGCAGGTTTCAGGCTTTTAGAAAGAAGTTTAAAAAGGAGAGACTCATTCAACTGACAGCTGCTGGGGAGGGAGAGACAGCAGAGCACGTACTTGCTGTGCAAATGTAAACTTACTACAGACTTCCCACAGGAAGGAGGCCCTAATGTGGGAGGACCGTCTTCTTAGCCTGATTTAACCCAGGTTTTCCCAAATAGCAGTCATCTGAAAATATCTGCGTATTTCAGGCTCTACAGAGCCCTGAGGCAGTAGGAACTGTTGAGAAGTGTCCCCAGAAAAGCAAAAAAAGTCTGGTCCTAAGGGTCCAGGCTGTGCAATCTACTAATGAATGGAGCTTTATGCAGCATTTCTGCAAAATTCTAGGTGAAATTTAATTATATTAAAGGATAGCAAATCACTGACCCAATTACATAACCCATCTATGGCTGAAAACGAGGACTGGATACAGTATCTTACAACTTCTGCTGTGTGGTAGGTGCACATCCTTCATTTTCAGTTTGGATTTCAGCTACACCAGAATGACCAGGATAATCATGATCCAGACAAAAGGCTAGATCACCTGAAAACCTAGCTTCAGGGTTGGCAAACTGGCCCAAGGACATTGGTTCAGTAAGCAGCAAGAAAAGTGATGACCAGTTTCCTTTGAACTTGTATCTACTGCCTGACTTCAAGCATGTTACAGGAAAGATGTAACTTTAGTTTTGTCCTTCTTGTATATCAAATAATCTGTGTAAGATGCAGTAATTTTCTCTATCTTTGGAAAAAGTCTCTGTGCAGCTTGTCTAATTTTCTGTAAATATGAAGGATTTGCATCCTTTTCTAGATAACAGATCTTATAACATCTTGTTCTGGTTTTATGTTTCTTCTTAGCCTTTCCCTCAATGAAGACAATAAAAGTCTCTCTTCTCTGACCAGCTGCCTGTTTTCATGGTAGGAATTTGCAATCTTTGAGACTGCATGCTAAGTCTGGCTGCAGCTGATGAATGGTTTTAAAAGCTTTTCTGGGGGAAGGTAGGTGTAGGCAGCGTGTGCTGGCACAAGCCTTTCCTTCCCTGGAATTTTAGGCCTCTGTATAGGAAGCCTATCTAAGGCAGATAGATGATGTAAAAACTCCCATCATACATTCACCTGCAAAACACTCTGACACTTAACATTTCTATAATTCTTGGCTATAGAAACACAAGCCAATCACCACTTCTGACATCTTAATTGTTACTTGGCTTAATATCTCTAAAGGGACTTAACTTTGCAGAGCGCAGATGCTCATAACTCAGAAATGGGCCTCCTGAAGATGAACTCAAGCTGAACAACTAAGCTAACTTTGATATTTCTAAAACTGTCTGGAGGCCCACTTCAAGTGTGGGTCAAGTCCTGCAAGACAGCAAAGATCTCCTGGAAGTCGTTCAGTTCTTTCTGAACTTACTGCCTTGAAGAAGGGTTAGATGGAACTGATTTCTCACGCAAAGTAAACCGAGAAGCTTTGCCAGATCAGTGTGAGATACAAAAGGGACACAGTGCTCATCAAGTAAGGCATACATCAGTAACTCCTGTGCAGCTGGGTTTGCTGTTTCCCTTTTGCAGCTATTTGCACTCCACAGATAGGCTTAGGTTGGCATGACTAGCGTATCTGTTTTAAATCTTGCCTTTGTGCACCTAATGGTTTTGGGCTCCCTTTGCAGTACTTCTCTTGTCCTGCATTTCTTGAAAACTGGAACATTTCTGTGTTTCTCTAGCTTTTGGGTACCTAGAGAAGACTTCAGTCATTCCTTCATACAAACACATATTTCTGACAAGCCTGAAATCAAGTGTAAGGATTTGGGGATCACTCATACATACAAATGACTAAGAAGCAACTCAAAGCTGTCTTTCCCTCCTGCAGTTAAACAAAACCAGTGTCTAGACTGAAAATGTACAGCACTCTTTGTAAGCTCTACTATTTAAAAATATGAAGCTCTCAGCCTGATGTAATACTGTGCTTCTTTCTAAACTCAGTTGTTGATTCCCGTGCCAGAAGTTATAGATGAGTCCTGTGAATGCCAGCATTTGTCCCAGCCTTTCTAGTTCTTTACATTACTAAGCATTACATTTTGCCAAGTGAGTTTCAATTCACTGCAAACATTTTTGTTGAAAGGCAATTAAATACTACCAGTTGCTTCACATACCATAGAGTCTTCACTGGCAATGTGAGGCATTTTAATCCCTGACTCAGTCTCCTCGGATAAGTGTTTTAAAATCTTTCCAGCTCTCTGAGTTATTATATTTTACAGAATTCTTAAACTAAGATATGCATACAAGTAGTAGTATGTAAGCAGCTTTCACGTGGTACATGATTTGCCATAATGCCAGAGATGCTTCTGCCAGCTGCTGTTGTGGTTGATAATAGCACCTGACAAAAAAGTAATTGAGGTTGCCTTCTCCTCCAGCTCTTTAACCATGGATGAAGACTCTTTGGATCTCATTTTGAGACAGGGGTTACGTTAAACACTGCAAAGGGCTTAAAGGCCTTGCTAAAATGTATCCTTAATTTTACAACTGCAAGTGTTTTTCAAAAACGTTAGTCTTCTGATAGCTTATCACAGTTTATCAACTCCAACACCATTTCTAATAATCCTATGTGTAAATCTCACTGTCACTTTAAATACCTTTGGTAAACAGAGAAAACACAGAATTAGATTAGTAACTCCTTGCTTCCTATATTAAGCTACGCAGTGATATTTTTCCACTCAATTTCTTTTGCAATAAGTAAAAAATAAATATACATTAACCTAACACAGTGGTGTAGCAAAGTGATTACCAAATATGTTACTCACATTTTCCTGTCTGCTTATGTAAACAAACTTGACTATTACCCCTGCCCCAACCAAAATCACTGTAGAAAGAACAGCATGCCACCTTCTCCCCTCTCCAAATTTTATCTCCAGTTTTCAAAATAGGCTTGAAAAACAGTAACTGCAGAAAAAGCTGCTTCTGTTTTTCTGTACACTAAACTGCTTTGAAAACTTCAGCAAGCAAATAGCTTTTGATCTGACAGGAACTGACCAGTACTATTGAAGCAAATGAGATGAAATTACTCACAGCAGCCTCTCTAAACATTCAAAATATTACAAACATAAAAAAGCCTCTTTAGAATTAGCCATACAGTTCACAGAGTGATTTTTTACAAGTTTCTTCACAAATATCCTCTGTGCGTGTATAGATGCTACTACTAAACTATGAAAAATACCTTGTAACTGCACTAGTATTTACATGTTTCCTTAAGAAATTTTAAACCTCATAAAATATTAATTTGAAGTTCTGCTAAAATAATGCTTTTTTAAAAACCCTCAAGTTTAGATTACTGACTCCTTAAGATGACACCAACTCTAGTGAGAAGCCAGCTGTAAGCAATTTTTTTCTTACAGAATTGTAAGACTTAAAGCTAGGAGACCAGTGCACTATCTTTTATGTTAACACAAAACTTCATGGATTGAATATCTCCATTGTAGTTCTACCATCTGACAACCCTGAATGCTTCTGACTTGTTTAAATGTGTGGAGTATTTTTAAATAAATGCAATTAGCATGAGAGTGCAGTTTTCTGAACAGCTTGAAAAAGTTTCTAAAGTGCTGAGGAGTTGCTACTTCAGCAGTGATGCTTTTTGTCATTAGATGAGATAATTAATGTCAGTCAGCCAAAGACTAAATAAATATGCATTGTAGCTCAAAAGTCCATGTAAGCACAAGAACTGAATCTGTATATATTTGCGCTGGTCTGAACCTGTCTGTACCAGACTGGTCATACCATTTTAGAAGCAAGTCCAGTCAACAGGATAACCAGGCTTTCAGGCATAGTTTGTGCTGCTGCAATCCTGAAGAGATATTATCAGGAAGCAGCAATCTTGTTTTTGCTAGCTCTACCAGCATAACAAGGGAGTGACTCTCTGATGTTACTTGCAAACTTTGAGAGGGAAAACTGGTATTTGCTATTCTAATTCACCAGCAGTGCAACCTGTTCTTTCTTGATGTATTGCTGCTATATTTAATTTAACATTAAAAATAGTTTTCTTGTGAATTGTAAATCTAAGCATACATACGAGATGCAGGCTGCAATACGTTGATATTGCAAGTGCTTGTATGATGGGGATTAACAAGTTCTCAATAAATTAAAATTTTCTTTACCTACCAAATCTGGTTTCCGTTTGCAGGTCAGAGGAAGAGAGTAAAGTATGGAGTATAGCGTTGTTACCACAGAGGAGATCCAAGACTGTCTAACCTCACGGCTTCTGGGAATGCGATCAAGGGTAAACTGGAAAAGAGCACGAGGAGAGGAGCTGTAACTTTTCTGAGAATGTTGTGGCTCCTTCTTACTGAATCTGCCCGTGCCAACCTTTTTTTTAAAAATTTTTTTAGTCTAGTTTGGAGACGTTCGTGTATAAAAAGTATACAGCAAAGTAGAAAGTACAGCGAAATACTACAACTATGTAGCTATTGTTTAGTCCCGTCTCAGGTTGCTTCAAACCACTGGCAAGCCCCCGCAGCCGCGCCGGGAGCGCTGGGCGAGGGCGGCACCTCGCGGGCACCAGCGGCGCTCGGACCCGCCCTGCCGCCTCCGGCCCCCTGGAACGCCCGCGGGATCTACACCGCAGGAAATGCAGCGCTGGGCTTTTCTCGGCTAATGTCCGCGGAGTGCTATTAGAAACGTAAAAGCAACTATCGCCATCCTTTAAAAGAGTACTCGGTGAGTATTCAAAAGATAAGCATGATGCATATTCAAAATGCAAAATATTTGCATAAAGAAACAGGAAAGAACATCTTATCATTAAACAAAAAATAGCTAAAGAAGTAACTTTCTTTGTTCTTTCCCTAAATGAAGATAATTCACTGTGCGTAAAAGGTATCAAATTAATAAAGCAAGGATGTTTTCTTTTTGTCTTGAAACCCCGGGAGCAGGGAGCAGTTGTTGGGCTGCCTGCCCTCCTCGCAGGCGGCTTCACCTCGATGCAGAGGAGCTGCACCTAAGAATGATTGCTACGTCAGAAGGCACTCCTGATGCCAATGACATTTTTGACTGTTTAAATTAAAGACAAATGTAGTGGCTGCAGTGCAGTGCTCAGTGATGCTGACATGTGGACAGTGGTTGTTATCTCACTTCACATGGGACACCAGATCACTACCACTCTGGAAGAACTTATACTGGGTGTTAGAAACTCTAAATACTGAAAATTGCCCAGTTACTTCAAATGCACATTGCTAATGGTCATAGCTTAGTCCTGGTGATTTGCGCCCCTGAGAGGTGACGTTAACAAAAGCTGTACAGTAAATACAAAATGCCTATCTGTCTTGCATAGCAATAACAGGGACTTTTTTTAATATGTAAGGTGGAAAGAATAAAAAAACTCCCAACACTTGTAAATGCAGAATGTTGATTTTCTTGACGGAAATTATCCCGTCTCACTGTGATACGTTTCTTAAATAGCTGTGATACTGGAAGGCATTAACAGATGTTACAAACCGATTTTTTTATGTTTTATTTGCAGGTGTTGAAACTCTGATTGCATTACTCTGATAACAGAATACGGAAAAATAAACATGCCCCCTGCTCCCTATTCAACAGGTTTCTGGTTATCACTGCCTCTGTTTCTTAAAGCTTTGCAAGAGTTCAGGTGATAAAAAGAAATGCTGTAAGTGGAGTTTAGACCCTTGTGTAGTACTCAGCCCTGCAAGAAATATGGGTATGGTAAGGTGGTTTTAGGCAGATCAGGGCTCAGTGGAACTATCCAGATGAACCTTCACTGTAAGAATGATGTTAAAGAGTATTTGACAAAAAAACTGTACATGATTTTCTTCATCATTAAAAAACCCAAATAATTTCAGCAAAACTTGGCAGGAACGCCAAACAGTATCAAAGTAGAAATTTACTTGTAGAATTAAAGTACAGATCAGGCTGATTTTATCTATACTTTTCAAAAAACATGCTGGAAACTTTGCACATCAGTGTCTGTGTCATGTTAGGACTTCAGTCCACACATCAAACAACTCTTAAATATTAAGGTGAAAAAACAAAACTGAGGGGGTTTGTTGTTGTTTGTTTAAAAGCCACTGCCAGATGCTTCTGTAATCCCAGACTCTCGTCTCATGAAGTACTGTCAATGTTCCAGAAAAAGGTACATCCTGTATATTTTGCTGGAATACTGCATAATATGTCTGATACCAGAAAAAGATTTCTTCCCTATCTACTATGGTGTCATATTGTTGCATTTTTTTTCTTTACATCTTTAGTGAAGTGAGAATTTTTTTTTAATTTGAAAACAAATGTTCCAAACTGGTAAGTCCATAATGTAATTTCAAAACCAGTGATGTAGTCCTTTACCTAGTCCTAGTTAATATTGTTTTGCAAGGATGCAAGGAAAAGCTGGTGGGAAACTGCAACTGCTGTGAATTATTATAATATGCTCAGCTGAACATACTGCAATGCTTGCAAAGAAAATGGGTTTACAGTTCTTTTTCATGCCGAGAAAAAAGATTTCTTAGCATAGTACCTCTCATGAAACATAAAATGGAAAAGAACATGTCGTCAGAAGAGGTTTCTCTGGTTTAGTTAATCTGGTTGCTCATCTCAGACATGACCAGTGGGGGTATAGGAATTCATGTTCTTCAGTCAACAAATCTAAGTTGTCTCTCTGCTGCTAGAGGATGTTGACAGCAGCTGAAATAGGTTCTCTAGGAGCACAGAAGGTTCCCTGAGTAACAGCTCTGAGGGCATCCATGTGGAATAGTTGTGGTTACAGGTGGGGGGCAACAGAGAACAAAGAGGCCAGTGATAGCAGGACCAGAGACTTTTCATAGGAGGCATTTCTGATTTCTTTTTCAAGAGACTAAGTGGGTTGAGGTGCAGTATTTTTCTTCTTGTAAGCAAGATGCTCATTCTGGCTTTCTTTCCTTCTCTCTGAATACCTGTTAGAATGGAGCTAGACCACAGATCAAAAAGAAGAATATTTGGGGAGGTGTGTGCTTTTAATTTTCTCTTACATCACTGATTTTCTGTTACGTCATTATTGTAATTTGTCTTCCATCTGGTCCTTAGGTCTGAAAAAATTTACTTCCTAACAAGATGAGGAAGGGAATGACCATGTGTTGACACATTCAGACTTCTCCCTTTCATTTATGCAAAGCTGTAAGAAGCCACTAAGACATAATTTTTAAATGTTTGATGAACTTCAGTGTCCCCAATAAAAAAAACACACACTGTGTGTGAGTGTGTGAAAGCACACTCTGAAAGTTAGCAAATATATGTTACAGGCATGTGATCTTTACCTTCCAAAATCTATCTTTCATTTTCACTCTAAATTCTTTTGCTCAGTAGAAAGAGAATGGTCAAAGGAAAATGAGCATCTGTTATCCAGACATCAAACTCACATGGAGCCAAAAATGTTCCTCTGGCTTTCAACACTGGGGGAAAATATAACTACAAGATCTGTTAGTAGTTGGAGGGGTTATAAAAGGGAAGCTGCTTAGCAAAAATAAGTGAACTATGAAAACCTTTTTATATTGCAAATACGTATCTTTACGAAATCTAATAATTTAGGGTTGGAAATTTTTCAGGTAAGTGAATATGACTGTGTGAATGGCTATTTACCCAACAAGATTTCTCTGAACAGGAAATACCTCTGGTCACTTTATTAAACATCCATCCTTGGTGCACAATGAGGGGTGAAAGTTGGAGTAAACAAACTTTCAAGTGTCATTCCTAAGTGAGCCTGTTGTTCACCTTAGCAGCAGTTGCCTTACATTAAAAGGGTTTATTCTGAAAATCACTGGTACTGAGTCCTACAGTCTTTTGTCCCAATAGGGCTGCTGAAGACGATGGAAGTGCACCATGTGAAATCAACACCATGTAAAGAATTAATTTACTGTGTGTTGTACTATTTGCTCAAAAGATCTAATGATTTTTGTAGGCAGAACATTCATTTGCATTGTACTTATTCCACTAATACTTTCTACTAATTTCACTGGATGTCAGATCACACTTTAGGTCAGTGGTTATGCTGCTGTCTGTTAATCATATAGCAAACTAGCTGAAAGCAAGCAAACATCTGAGAAAAAGATAAACAAGATATTTTAATGATTTTTTCGTGATTTTTAGGAGTTCAGCATTTGCCCAGGCCATCAGCCAGAAAACTGACATTCAGAGGCCTTGCATCCCTTTTAAACACACGTTTAATACTTTATTTTTGAAATACAACAAAGACACAGTCTAGAAACACACAAAGACAACACAATTTAAATTAAGGTTTTCTTAGATAAAATATTTTTATATATAATTTCTTTCAAAGTAATACTATGTGTCACTGAGGGAAATGCCAAGCTAAAAAAAAAAAAAATCCCCTCTGCCATATTTTTGCCCCAGTATTCTTATAGCTACGAGTAACACTTTAATGGCTAGCTGGTTTACAAAATTAAAAGAGATTTCTTTTCAGCATGTTTTTCTTGAGCAAGGGAGGGCCTTCTTTGTACAGTCCCTTTAACTACAATTATGTTCTCTCATCGCTTTAAGTGGATTAACATGTTAAACAGGAGGTAAAGGCTTTTAAGAGAAAGTAAGGAAGGTGGTAATGAAAACTGGGAGCAAGAACGGCATTTGCTATTTTTAAGTATATTCACTTTGCATTTTCAGTGTCTCTCTAGTACACCATTAATTAGTAGCGCTTATTTAGTTTACTTCTAGAACCAGTTTGCATAGAATGGCACTCTTAGCTGAACTTTAGTGCAAGTGGTCATCAATACCTAGAAAATCAAACGCACTTGTTGATCATATAAATACCCCTTCAAAGAACCACTTCCAAATTGCCTTGAATTAGAACGCCACGTTTAGATCATTTGTCTTACATGAGTATATTTAACAAGTTACCTGGGACTTGGAGAATGTTTCAGCCCTTTTTTGTTCAAAAGAACGTATTTTAGCTTCACTCATCTTATCTGAGTCTGCCAGAACATAATGTCTAGGAGAGTATGACTCTGACAAACAGCTAAGTAACCTCAGGATTTCTGTTGTGTGCCCACCTGTTAAACAAAACAAGCTGCAATTAGTATGTGAAACATTTCGTAGCTTTCCATTCCTTCAGCTGAATCAGTCACTTTTCATTTTAAAGCATATTGGTACTACTACTACCAGTGAGAGTATGTTCTGAGAGTAAAGGCTTCAATTAGAGGATGGCTGAGACTGCTTAAGTAACACGGAAAGAACTCAGCTCCCACTGAAGAGATATTGATGGATGTTTTCCAGTGAAATAGCATTGAACCAGGGTCCCACAGGCATCTGACATTTGTGTTTAATGTCCTGTACACAGTGCAGAACAACCGGGCAAAGAGTGACAGTGTAGTCTGTACCCAAAGGCCACCCCACGGTGTGATGGCCAAAATGAAGCTGGAAAGGATCTGGCTCAGAGCTGCACCTTGGAAGCAGAACTGCCACTGACCCTGCCCCGTGCCCTGTGCTGTGACCTGCCAGAGCAGCGGCTGAACTATCCCAGCTCATCACACCGAAACCAGCCAGGCAGCAGCGCCACCCTGCACCCACAGCGGTGTCAGCCACAGCGGTGTCA
>VZTD01001331.1:1489753-1506454 GCA_013397725.1 Rhagologus leucostigma | reverse complement strand
GGTGTCAGCCACAGCGGTGTCACCCTGCAGCCACAGCGGTGTCAGTCACAGCGGTGTCAGCCACAGCGGTGTCACCCTGCACCCACAGTGGTGTCAGCCACAGCGGTGTCACCCTGCAGCCACAGCAGCGTAGCCACTGGGTGCTGACAGAACAAACAGTCCTGCTCCAGCCTCTGCTCTGACCACTGCCCTTGAACGGGCCATCACAACCTTCTACTGCAGGGTCAGTCCGTCCCGGAGCTAAACTGGCACTAAACCAGAGAGAAGGGGAGGGTGTACTTACTGTGCTTTTTGGGAGCTNTTTTGGGGGGCTGGGTTTTCTTTTTTTTTTTTTTTTTTTTTGTCATTTGAGTTTCCTGAAAAGCAGTTAGAGGGATATTGTAAGAGTGGAAGCGGGGGAGAGGGAAGATTATGTGCATAGGCAAAGTGGAGCAGTCTCACCTTTTATCTGTTGGACTGGATCAGACCAACGTGAAACTGCATCCATAAATACATAATGGAAGTGTTTACTGGATGTGTTAATTTTCACCCTGCTGGAAGTTGCAGATCAAAACAGTAATCTAAATGTATTCCTACTACCTCCTGCTGTTCGATGTCACTAGGCTCCCAAGAGACCTCTGCTGCACAGCTTAAGCACTTGTAGCTGGTGAACAACTGACAAGCAAGGAGAGCTGGGTTGCAGCACTGCACTAGACTTGGCCACCTTTCCGTACAATTTCACGCTGTATTTTTCAATACATTTGGAGATATTTTCTCCGGAGTGGTGTTTGTTAAAGATTTCAGAAATTATAATGCAATCATCCGAGCACTCACAGAAGAGCAGAAGATTTTTACTTAGAAGTCTCAAAGAATAGGCTTGAACATTACATGAATATTAACTGACATGTATGATTTCACCTGGTAAACTTATGTATAGTGGAAGTATTCTTTTAATACGGACAAACTAGATTCCAAAGGACTGAAGGAATACACACATATCTCCAGCCCTAGTGAAAGCAAAGATGACCTGAAGAATTATAAAACTGCCAGTCAGACGCAGACTGCAGAAAGATCTCGGGATTATTACTCCGCTAGTTGATGTGCAAAAACCAAAGGGATACTGAGGTGCTGAAATCACAGCTGGCCTGTATCTGTCAACTGCAAATTTACAAAAAAGAACAATTTGGGGGGTAAATTAATTGCTCTTCAGCTCTGGGGAAGTAACAAGGAGTAGCAGATATATATATAGCCCCTTGAGCGTGCAGTGACATTCTTGCCTCTGAAGGATCCACGTGCGACTCCTGTAAGTAAATCACAGCAAGGTGGTTTGGGTAAATTGCAAAATGCCACGTATGTAAGGGGCGTGCCAATCTTCATAAAGCCGTGCCCTGCATCACCAGCAGTAATTTTTAGTCACAAGACCGAGCAGCTGCACAGGTCAGTCCTGCACCAGTTTATCGATGCCTTCGTGCGTGACCTTGGTGAAATGCACCTGCTGTTGGAGGGAAAAGTTCTGAAACTGAACTGCCAGACATAAACACGGACGAAAATGCCCAAGATGAGTATGTAGCGTAACAGTGACTCAAATCGAGAACCAAAACACCCGAAGACGGGTGGCGGCCCCGAGGACACTCGGCCCGGCCGAACCGCCGGAGCTGCAGTGGCGGGGCTCCGGCCTCGGGTGCTAACACATGCCACAGGGACTACAACTCCCGGCATGCACCAGGGCACGTCGGCGGGACCGCGCAGCCCGCGCGCCGCGCTGCATGCCGGGACTCGTAGTTCCAGGAACCTGAAGTGGCAGGTCTGCGGCGCCACCCGCTCCCGTCGGCGGCAACCCCCACTCACCGGAGCCGGCCACCACCAGGAGACTGAACGGAGGCGTCCGCCGGCCGCGGCGCCTCCTATCCAGGAACACTAGCGGGACAAGCAGTAAGGAGAGGAGGAGGAGCAGGAGAACGACGACAGACAGCTCCTCCATCCGCAGCCGGGGCCACCCCGCGCGGAAGCGGCAGTGCCACCTCCCCTGTACGGCAGCCGGCGCAGTTCAAACTTCCGTGAGCTGTGAGCGCGGTGGTGGCGGCGGGGGCCGCGGGCGGGGCGCGGTGATGCGGCGTGAGGGGCTCCCCGTGTGCCCGCCCAGTGCTCCCCCCACCTCCGAGCAGCGCTGGCACCCGCTGCCGCCCAGCTGGCTTCTCGGAGCTCCGAGATACCCCCGTAAGCACGGGGGTGAATGAGAGCCGGCGCTTTCAGGGCCCGCAGGCCGAGCCTGCCCGCTCTGCACGGGCTGCAGGAGCTGAGAGGGACCTGCCTGCTTTAGTACAGGCTGCAGCCCTAGCCGCGGGGCTCCGCTGACACGCACAGGTACTGATCCAGGTATGTCTGCTTACGTGCAACTGTAATGTTACACAGCCTGCAGTACTGCATAAAATAAAGACTATTAACATTTCGCTCCTTGTCGTGGTTCTTGTTTTCATTCATGGTAATACTTGAGCTTTTTATTTCAGTAAGAAGCGTGGAGCAACAGATCAGCACTCTTTCTGTCTCCGTCAGCATCCGGTCCTTTGTTGGGAGATAGCGATGATTCAGCCA
This sequence comes from Rhagologus leucostigma, assembly GCA_013397725.1. Classification (NCBI taxonomy): domain Eukaryota; kingdom Metazoa; phylum Chordata; class Aves; order Passeriformes; genus Rhagologus; species Rhagologus leucostigma. The sequence continues at coordinate 1,503,883 of VZTD01001331.1, read as the reverse complement.
TCGGCCTAATCTCAGATGAGACGTGTGTTTGCTAGAAAGAGTAAGATATTGCATTTTATGATTAGGAAAGAGTTTGCTCGTCATTGTCCTTAAATTATGTGCCAGGGAGCAAGGCCCTCCTCTTGGCCAGTGAATCAGGAGCAATGAACTCCGGAGCTTTATGGAGAGGTTTGACGCTACTGCTTTATGGGGTGAGTTGTCAAACACATGAAACGTGACAGCTGTGCACTTGTACCTCAAGTGCACAAACACAATAGATCAAACACATTGCAATTCTGCATCTGTCTGCCATGGTTTCTCTGGCTGGTTTTTTTCCTCTTACTCATTCTGAACAAATTGGACTTTTTGTATCCCTACCAGCCTTGGAAGCTGAATGTTTCTTCCACATTTTTAACAAAAATGTGCCAGTTGTGGATTCTGATGGTTATTGCATGTCATACAAGTAAAAGATACATACTCCTGCAATCCTTGGCCATCTTAGGATCTGAAGTGGATCTTTCTGATTCATGCTTCACAGCTTTACAGCTTATGTTTTTTCTTTATATCAGTGTAACATACAATTCTGCAGTTGTTTTAAGCAGAGACTATTAAAAACAGTATTACCATGGTAAGCTTGGCTTCCACCCAAATGAGTAACCTCACAAAAAGTATCTCGCTGCCTAGTCATTGTTGACACTTGGAAGCAACACGGTTTTAATTAAAAGTTCTGTTGATGATGCATGAATTTCAAAAATTCATTTTGATTTCCACTTAATTAGCTACATAAAACTAGTAAGTAGGGACAATAGAGATGCAAGTCAATGACAGAAGAAAGTACCACAGTACCTTTTAAGGACATTAACTACTAGGTTAAAACAAGTCAGTAAGTTCTATAGACAATTTAAATACTAATTTTGTCTATGGTCATCTTTTCCCCGCTTGTATTCTCTTCAATGTAAATAATGTCATTGATGTAGAATTTATCCTGGTTGCCACAGTGGGTGTAGCTAGCAGTTGTTTTATTTAAGGTGGGGTTTTTTCAAGACTTTTCAAGATCTTTCTTTTGCTCTTATTTTTTTTCCTACCATAAATGTTAAAGAACTGCTTTTTATTAGGCATTTTATTCCAAGAAACAGTCCTGGAAATTCAGCAATAGAGAGTGATATAAAATGCTTCAACTTCTTTTCTCCTTTTCATGTTATTTCTTCTGTATGTACATACTTCCCCTTCTAATACAGAATTCTTCTGTAAAGGTATTTGGTGAATTTAATGAGAAACTGACCTAAAACCAGGGAAGTTGGAAGGCATTTAAAAACAAGAGGAAAAAATAAGAGTGATGCAGACAGGGAAATACCTGTTCTTTGGAGTAGACAGTTTACTGGATGCAAAGCAAAGTCTTTGACTTTCAAGGAGTCTAAAAAGGTAACCAGTGAGTTTACCTCATAAACTCCTACAGCTAGTGCTTCAAGTCTGCTAACTCGTTGTTAAATTTGCAAGAGGAGGGATATAGTTTTCAAGTAGTATCCGCAGAAGATTGCAAGGCTTGGGGGAGGAGTCAGGGTTTGGTAAGACTGGTTAAAATAACTGAAGACTGAAGAAACATTCTGCTACCTAGTTGCAATAAAGTTTTGTGGATTTTTATTCCTTTGTGAAGACTGAGCAGAGCTCATGAAGATCCCACTTGCAGTGTAACACTGCTAATTATGCCTTTTCTCAGTAGGAAATAGGTGTATTTGTGTTTTTTCATCATGGCAACTCCCTGCTCCCTTGATACCATGTTCTGGCCCTGGGAGACTTCAGTGCAACAGCTGTAACAGTCCCGAAGAAAGCAGGTTGCTGTCTACTCCTCCAGCTGTGTACTGGATGCTTGGCCATGATTCCAGTGTGGGAAGTGCCTCGAGAATTCTTCGTCTCAGCATCAGCTGTGCATATGAAAGATACTATGAAAAGCAAGAACTCTCTCAAAATTTAACACAACATGTGTTAGCTAAGTAATGTGAAGCAGGCGAAGTACAGGATTTCCATGAGGAAGGCAGTGATTAGTGCTGGATACTGCTCTCCAGTCTGCAAAATCACTGGTACTGCAAGTGAGTGAGTGACCTGTATGTCTGGGAGGAAGCGGTGCGCTTGATCTGAAAAGTCATTTGACAGAAAGTGATGCAGGTGCAGAGGCTGCCTCTGACACCTCTGCTACTGATGCAGGAAGTTAGCTGTGAACTTCTTTACTGAAGGAGAAATGAACCACACTTGTTCTAAATAATCGGTGACTGTTGTCCAACTCTGAAACTCTTGAATAGGCAAGAATAGGTACAGGATTTTTTCCATGTGCTGCTTGTGAGACAACGTTCCAAAGAAAGACGTGCTGCTCTCCTTTTTATATGTGAATATTCTCTGTGGAAGCCTACTGGTACATGGGGTGCATGTCTCCTTTGAAAGTTACACTGCTGGGTACTAAAGGGAACTGAGCAAAGCTCGCTCACTTTGTGTTTCAGTTTCTTTTGTCTCCAACAGGAAAGGCTGTATTTGGAATATAAATAAATTTTTTTTTTCCCCTGAAATGAAATGTAGACAGCTTTGGCTATCTGACAGTAATTCCCTTTCTGAATTTCCACCTGTAGGTGATCTGACTCTTAACTGTTAAACAAGAGTCTTTACATTCAACTGAAATACACCTTATATTCATGATTTCTTAAATGACACTTTGAATAATTGTGATGTTTGGGTTTTTTTCATTCTAATTACAGGTTCTAAAATTAGGCCTATGAACAAGAGTGAGTGTACTGTTGTTTTCTAAAATGAGGTCATTTTTTCTTGTTTTGGCTTAGAGTGCAGCTCCACAAACAGTTGCATCAGCACTACTGATGAGTAAACTAGCAAAATGGTAGAAGCAGTTGAGTGAGAAAAAGGGCAGGAATCACTTAGTCAGGCTTTGCTACTGGAAAAAATTGTAATGTGGAACGATTTATCATGTTAAACTTCAGTAATTTATTTAAATGTATCTAAATATTATTAGTTTCTGCATGATATTTTCATAGAAGTGATTTGTAAAAACAGATACGATACATAAGTAAATCTGATTTTTTTTTTTCAGGAAGCAATTATTTCTTTTTATGTGCTGATGGTGCTTCTAGAAACACTAAGAGAGGTGATATGCTCTTTGATTAGACAAAACCTGAAGGCTTCTAACTGGGTTTCTCACAGTTCTTCTTTAATATTAGAAATGCAGACTGCATCTGGAAGACTCTAGAAGAGCAATAACATCCTAAGTGTTGTAAAAGGTTCTGTGGTTGGGAAGGAAAAGTGATTTTAATTTAATCAGTGGACTAGACCATTTGGGATCAACTGGAGACAAGCTACTGGCTGCTCTCACTTGAAGGCAGAATTAAGATGTTATCAGAGCCAGACTATGGCAAAATTTGTCCCTTTAGACAGATGCTACTTTCAATTACTTTGGGCCAAGTGCAGTTTCACTTTCTTATGAGGCATTAGAATTAAAGGAATGTAATCTTAGAAGTCCTGATTTATATTTGCAATCAATAACAGCTGTAATATTTATGTTACAGTTAGTGCTGTGCTTCCTGGTATTAGGGCACTTCTCGTATGTATTTTAGATGAGTCTCATTTGTTTAGGTATAAAAATACAGCACTTAGAAACACTTAAACAGTGCTTGTGCTAAATAGCCAGAAAAGTGGAACCGAATTCCCCAAATAATGAGACTTATTCCATAGTAAAAACTTTTTAAAATTTTAATTTTTCCCTCATTCACATTTGCTTTTCTTTACACTTTAATTTTCAGTGACAGCAAAGTGGATGTGAGTTTACAAAAGCTCAATAAATAAGGTATCCTTCACTTCTACTATTTAAACATTTCCCTCTTGTTGGCAATGTCAAGTTTTCTGAAAATAGTCTTTGGAAGTGGGAGAGGAGGTTATTTTCAGAAATTTGTTTGAGTCTAAATACCATGTACGAATTTAGAATCAGAGTAGCAATTTGTAAGGAAAATGTTTTTCTCTAACAGGCATGAGCCACAGTGCCAGCAGATGTTTCTTTAACCTGCTACATCTGAGAGGATGTCTGGAGGGCTGGTGTGTGTGGCTTTGATGACACAAGGCGTGGTAACCATTTGGGTGCATTCTGAGTGTGCTTTTATGAAGCAGGAACTTTTGTAGTAGGCAGCACTGAAATTACATAGTGCAACTTGTTGTAATGACTGGGGAGTGTGTTCAGGGAGCAGTCCCTGTAACGTAATGTAAAATAATGCTCTTCATTCTGTTCAAAAGGCCAGGAGAAAGAGACTGCTGTTTCACTTTAAAAGTACTGAGTGTCCTGGAGGTCACTTGGGTGCCTCAGGCCACTTGGCCTGTAAAAATAAGATCTTTTTTAAGACACTCCTATAAGTAGATTTGAAGTCTATTCTTAATCTCCTGGAAATATGTCTTCTGATCTGTAATGTTAAATGAAATTTGCAGGATGCTTGGGGGTTAGAATGTAGGAGTCTCTACATATTCACTGCTGCATTTTGACTGGGGTTTTCCCAAGCTTTCCATGTAAACATCTGTAAGGAGGGTGGGGAGAAAAGCACATTGGTTTAGCTTTCCCTGGCTTCCTGCTGTCAGAAAACTGGCCACTGCTTGGGCAGGGAGATAGATGAGACCAGGCTATTAGCTTGTTTTGGGTGCACAGCTTTTCCTCTCTCAGACTGAAACCCAGGCAGCCGTGAGGCTGCTGCTGCTGTCACAGCCCTGCATGCAAATGCACCAGTGCTCAGCCCTCAGCATTCTTAGGCTTGAGGAAAGGCATCTCGTCCTTCTGCGTTCTCTCCCTCCTCTCCTTATGAGCATTCAAAATGCAGCAGAACTGAGACCCTGCTCTGTAAGGAAAGGCTACTCAGTTGAAAGTGAGGATGGTTTTCTGAGCTGGTTAGGTTTCTAAAGGTCTAGCATTGAATTAATGCCGTGCTGGAGCTGGAAATAACTAGTCGTATTAAAAGAGAAGGGAAGATGTCTTCTGGTTTTGCTCTACACTGTTTTTCATTTTCTTTTCCTCCCATCTTTTCTTTAAGCAGTTGTGTTTAAAAATATGTCATTTACTGACTATTGTTTCAGGGATGTAGCCAGGTATGGCTGTGGATTTGGGGATTTGATCAAGTACTATTTAAGTCAATTGAATGTAATGACTCCACCAGCTCTCAATGGACATAAATTGAATTCTTTGCAGAATTTGCAAGGGCTGCCAAAGGTATCTCAGTGTTTAAATTTCTGTATGTTTGTGTATAATTCTTGCAAGACAAAATATTAAAATTTCAAAATCTGAAATTCTTTTTTTCTTTTATCTGTTTAGTTAGAAATATGTAAGATGTCAAGCACAGCAAACCCCATTAAGAAGATGACACAGTGTAAAGTCCAGCTATTGCCAATATAATTTACCTTCTGCACTGTACTTTAACGATCTTTAATTATGTGATAACATAAATTTTAAAACCAGATACCTCTCACTTACATTTTTTTCATCAACCACAGGTGATGTGTAACACTGTTCTCTCTCTGTTTGACAGTACAAGAAAAGAATGTCCTTGCCTTTATTACAGTTTTAATGAATGTTAGGAAATTATAAACCATTTGCATTAGTTACTGTGAATATAATGCATCGTTAAGGTGTCAAGAGAGTTAGTTGGTCGACTCCAGTGCCTGTGAATTAAACAGTGATAATGAGACAATTGCTTAGAGTTAAGTTACGGTATTAATTATTTTGCTGACTTGTGATTAATATATTACTGAAAAGAAAAAGCTTTACACATGTGGAAACACAAGTTGTGTCAGCTTCCAATGTCAGCTTCCAATTTAGTAACACTGACTAAAACAAAAAAAAAAATAGAAATAATTTCTGAAAAGAAACCTTACATGTGATTTCATACTCTTTTTAGAATACTTTGAAGAAAAAATATGTTGTCTTTTCGATTGTACCTTTGTGTTTGAGGACTGGTACAGTTGTAAATACAAGCAATTGTTAAGTAGCTAATAGTCAAGCCAAGAGCTTGTATAAGTCTTGATTATTATTATTATTATCCCTATTATCATTGTTATTATTTAATTGATGAACTGTTTGTAAGGTATACTGCAATCACCTTTAAAGAGTACTGTCCACACAAAAGAAAGAACAAGTTTGTTCCGAGTGAAACTGAAGAGTGCATATGTGTGGAGTACAGTGTGGCCAGAACACACCTGACCTGGCGCTGCAGAACGTGGCATTGGACTGGAATGTTTTGGTCTGGAATGTGTATGTGCGGGTACAGTTGTCCAACATACCTTGAATTGTAAAGATTCCACTTTCAGTGGTGAGATTCCTGTTTCCACTGGGGCATAATTTCCACACAGAAAAAGAGGACATCGCCAGAGGCACTCCAGATGTGTAATGTCCCTTATTCAGCAAATCAGATGAACAGGTGCTGAAATGTTGGCTCTTCAAGCAGTCCCAGTAGAGTTATTACAGAAAAATGTGTATGTTTACAACCAAATAAAAGGAGATGGGCAACACTAAAAAACAAACCACAACCAAGATCTTCTAATTTGTGTATATCACAATGCAACTTTTCTGCAATTTATTCAGTTAGACAATATATTCGGTGCAATTCACAAAGAGACTTTTCAAATGCACTTACAGTGTTTGCATGTTCACATTTTCATGGTGAAACTCTTCCACCTTAGCATTTTTTAATCTGTATCTATCTATCTCTATATATCTCACGTATAGAATTAGGATTATTTTTGTATTTTCTTTATTTTTAGGTATTCTTGGGTTTTATAGTCAGTATTTTTCTAGTATTTGTCTAATCAGTAATGTATGGTGTTGAACAGTGTCACTGGAAGTAGAAGCCTAAACAAAATTGCTCACTTGATTTGAAAGGCAAGCTTAGCAGTATAGAGCATGATATCCTTCCTATAACTAGAATTGCATAGAGGAACAGAAATATGTCTGTATGCATTAACATGCAGATCAAGGCCTTGGGGGGGAGCAGGGAAGCACTAGATGTCCTAATATCAATAAAGACTAACAATTAAGCCCTAGGTAAGAATCTATAATAGTGCCAGTGCAAAATTAGAAAATAATTACAATATTAACAAGTAGCAATGCTAAAAGCAGGGGCTTTGCTAGAATTCATTATTAGCAAGAAAGGAAAAATGAATAATACATTCTGGACCTCCTAAACCGACAAACTTAGGACATAAATTATATTTACTTTTGAAACAATGTATTACACCACTTTAATATCTATCCCCAAATATGAAATTAAAAAGTTTTAATATTTAAGAAATAGCAATTTTTAAATCATGTTCTCTGAAAAATATATAATTATTACAAGTATTATTGAGTACTGCATTTGAGAACTCTGTGGAAAACATTTCTTGCTTTCTTATTCAGTTTTTTAAAATGGATTTCAGCAGCTCTTAGACGTATTTAAAGTGAGTGTGGACCAGGTTTTATTGTTTCCTTGTGTCATCAAGCAATTTTCCTTCCTTGTTTCCTCAAGGCTTTCACAGATCAACAGAGGATCAAAAAATCACTAAATGTGATAGAAAATTTTTGGAAAAATCTTAAAAATTGTCAGAGCACTCAGAGGGAATTATATTGTCTGAAGAAGCTGTTTAACCTGTTCAGGCTAACACATCTGCCATTGAAATACCCTTGCAAACCATTCTTTCCATGCTGTGGTGCGTGCTGGAAGAGGCACAGTGACATGCAGTGCAGCTGCTATGGCGTGTGCCAAAGCTTAGACTGAGCTAAGCGAGGCTTAGGAGCTATCTTTAGCATACAGACGAGTGATGCCATCCGAAGCACGTCCTCTGCCTTTTTACCTGAAAATCTGATGCTATCACATAAAACAAAATACCTCGTCTCAACAAGCACTGTTTTGTTCTCCACTTGAACTATGCTGATTTTAATTACCAGTTAGAATGTTAAAACCTGGATTGCTTTCTGACCCTCTGTATGCTGAATTGTTGGGAAACATTTTGTTTGGTTTTAGCACTGTTTGGCACCAATTTTATTCTTTCCAATTGTGTGCTATTACAAAGTACATCTTCTTCCATTTTCTGCTGTTCTGACATCATCAGATTCTAGTCACTACCCTGTTCTACAGTGCTCTTGTTGCTAAGAGCCTCGGCTCACAAAGCAAAAGGAAATATATGCATGTGAAGAAAAGAATCTGGTATTATTTCAAGATTCCTCCTGCTGTTTGCGGTGCGGTTCATGTCAGAGATTAAGGAACCAAGAAGTCTTCTAAATCTCAGAGCTCTCTGGCTTAAGTCTTTGGGAATGAAATGCTTTCTCTAGACCTTTCTGGTTTGCAGGTCCCAAAGATGCACCCAGTTACAGCTTTGTTTACTAAAGAGCCAAAGACACGTTTCACAAAGCTGCAGTGCTGCCTCCATTATACTCCTTTGTGCAGGCACATCAGAGGCAAGAAAATGCATGGAGGAATGTGAGGTGGAGGAATCAAGGGAACGATAACTGTGGGGAGGAAGAAAATAAAGTGACAGAAGAGGAAAAGGTGATAGGAAAATAGAATATAAAGTGGAAGAGGGATAAAAGAGGAGACAGAATGACCTGGAAAAGAAAAAGAGAGATGGCTTTCCTGCAAGTTCTGTGGATCGTACTCAGCACATCTATCTTAATGTGGTTTGATGTCTTGTCACAATGCTGACGTGGTGCATCAGTGTAGTGGTTTGTAGTGCAGCATGGTAAGCTCACAATGTGCTGTTTTACAGGTCCTCAGTAGCTTCTGGACAGTTATAATCAGGACAATAATACCAGCAGAGAGGGTAATGCTGCAGGTGAGGTGTAAATAGATGAGACAGCGTGTGATGAAAGACATAAATGGAGAAGACAGAAAAACTGGAAGAAAACTGAAGAAGGGACAGGAAAAGCTTTGTGAACAGACAGCTTTCCAGAAGCAAGCCTTTGTTCTCTTATGGATGGTAAGTACTACTGGCAGAAATGCTCTCTCAAGTGGGAGGTGACAGGAGCTGGGAAAGTTAAACTCACTGACCTCAGATGAAAAATGGAACATGTGTTTAGAGGGAGTAAACTAAAGTAGGGAAAGTGAAGGCACATTACTACCTAAAAATGTGGTCAGATATGTTACAGTGACCTGTGCTGGAAAGGTGTGACACACGTTCTGTAGCACTCATGCGAGTAGGTGTAGCACAGTATGCATCAACTCACAAAATGTGTCTGCTGTTAGGAAAGCCAAGATAACACTTTCCCTTCAGGGAAGCATACAGCTCAGCAACTGTTAACTGGGTACCTGCAGGGTGTTAAAAAAAAAGCCCAGAGTACACAGATTTGTTCTTTTGTCTATGCAAATTTTTTTTGGAGGGGGAGGATTTTTAAGAAATGGAGTATTTTTTTTTTCTTTTCCATTCACCATTTTCCTGCTAATTTTTAGGGGTTTTTTTTTGACTGAAACCAAATTCAGATCCTTTCTTTTCAGTCTACTCTTTTCAATCTTGGGCTTTCTGAATTAATGCTGCAATATTAGCTGCCTGCAGTTCCTGTGATTGGACTCCATGGGTGGCCCGAGTAATTTTCAGACAATGGAGCTGGTTCTTTTCTCACTCACACCATTGTAACTCATTGGCTTCAGTGAAGTTGCTCTTGATTCACAGTGTTGTGAAAGAAGAGTTGTGCTTGCTCTTTCATATGTTCTTTAATCTCCATGATATTTTTGCTTACATGTATAATTGATTTTCTGGGAATATCTCCTGCTGCTGACAGGTAGACCTAGGAACTTCCTAAGACAGAAATAGATGTAAGCATTTTTAGGTCACTGAATTCAATCCACTGCTTCTACAACACCATGTTATATAATTTCTTTCATAAACTGCTCAGGCTTTAAACATTCATTAAGATCTATTCTTACTACAATGGGTAAATTCAGACAGAAACGTTAGTTACATCCTGTGTAAATTTAAAACCACAACTGAAATAATTTTCAAATTAAAATTTTCTCTAAAAGTATTTTTCTTTCTCACCTATGTCTCACTTTTCAGTACAGCAACTATGATAAAGGCTTCATTCTTGGCAGAAGGGGGCTCAGCTCTGGGAAAGCACGATTCTGAAATTACAGGCATACTTTGGAAAGGTTACTGTGTATTTTTCTTTCATTGTCACATCCCTCTTGCAGATTTTAGTGGGAACAGTCATCTGACAACAAATTTTTACCATACCTGAAGTGCCACTCTGAAAGTAATTCCAGAAGGAGAAGGGTACGGAACAAGTGTGTACAACTTAGCTGAGGATAGATTACTGCAGACCTTGACTTACTTATTTTGGGCTGCCTTCCAGTTACTACCCTGTTGTAACAAATCCCGTCCATTTTATCCAAATTTGTTCTTCATTTATGGAATTAATGGGTCTAATTGACATGAAGCTGAAAATTATCAATATAATCATGAAGTTTTATTGTAATTAAAGGATAGATGACAAGCACAGCCCCATTTTTCTCTTACATAGTGTAAATAAGATGATCCAGCTGAAGCCAACTGTAGTGGTTGTTCTACCATAATTCTACCAACAGAATTATGCTGCTGCCTACAAGTGCTACTGTGATACCTCCCAGTCCTCCCTACCTTTCCTATGCTTATGTGTTGATATGGAATATAATGTTATTTTTTGCCTTGTATTGCTAAATCTCTGTTCTGCAGCCCACCTTAGCAACAAGCCCATTGCCTGTATTTCTGTTCTGAGGTTTGACTTCAGAAGTTGCAGTTGTTACCAAGGACAGTTGTTGACCGTTGCCATTTAGCAGAGGCGGCTTTGGTTTGCAGCTGCTGGAAGGTGGTGGCTGCATATCACAAGGGAGGGAGGGAGAGGTGTATTAGTTGTGAAAGCCAAACTGTGGTCGCTGTATAGCAACCAGTTGGCTGTGATACTGCTCTGGTGGCTCTTGATCCCACCCTTTGGCTACTCTATTTCTGATGCAGGAAAAGGTGCACCAGTTGCATCATGCAAGTACAGTAAGCCTCATACTTTTAGGACTTGCTGGAGATGCTCGAAGTAATTGTGTGGTATGTTCATGCAACACTTTGTAGGAATGGTAGAGCACTCCTTTAGTTTTGTTGGCAGTACATTGCCTATGCAATATGGGCCTATGGTGTTTGCTCTGAGTGTCTCAGGGATTGCTGGACATGGGACATCCAAGGTGAGACTGCTGCACTTACGCAATAACATGATGAGATTATTAGATTCCAAGAATCCCAGACATACACAGTTCTCAAAATCTCCCTGGAGAAAAATTCGGGTTGGAAAAGAGGACAGACAACCAATCTAAGGCAACCTGGATATGGTAGCCATATCTAACCATGTCTACAGGTCTCCCTTCTACTGCAATGCCTTCATGCTTCCTGTAGCCAGTTCTGTTTTATCTGCAAATTTTCTTTGTCAAAAGTGTGAGAGGTACCCTGCTGTATGCTCATGTGGAGAGCAGTTGCCAGTCAGGAATCCTCAGTGCATCACCATTCTCAGCTTTAGAGTCAGCAGCTCTCAACCCAGAACGTGTTATGGGGCTGTTGAAAGAGGGCATTGCCTCTGGTCACGATCTGCTGCGTGCTCAACAACGTGCTGAGCGCAGGCCAAGGAGAGAGCAGTGAGGCAGGTCAAACTCGTTTCGTTCACCCACGCAGCACACTGGGCCAAAAGAATTGTTTGGTAGGCTGTGTGCTACACAGGCCTGATACAGAGGTTTGGGGAGAGTCTGGTTTGTCTTCTCCTAGATGCTTCCTAACCTGTAAGTGCATAATGGTGATGGGTTGTTTTGAGGCTTAGAGCTCTGATAAGTGGTCTTTGGCAGAGTTACCCGTTCAGTTTAAGACATTACCACTCTCAAGTGTCTGTTTTACTCTGCTGTTAGGTATTACCGCACTCTTACGGTGGAGACTCCAGGTCACAGGCTGGCATGTTAAAAAAATACCTACTTTCAGTGTTGTACTCTCCTAGAATGATCATGACCTCAGGCAGTTGAGAGAAATCACATCTTAAAACACAGCAGGTAAATGTGCCAGAGCTTGTTGTTCAGAGCCTTTGGCCTTTGCTTCTTAACCATGAGTGGAAAGAGTCCTTGCCAGTGCCTGCAGGCCTGAGGACAACCATTCTTGCCTTCGCTGCCACTGCAGGTCGTCTGTCACCCCAGAAGTCCACTGCTTGTCCATATGGAATACTGGTGTCACAGCTGTTACAACTTAGAAGAGCAAGGAATATGTGTAAAGAAACTTCAAAGTCACTGATACTGTATTAAGCAAAATTGAGGGCTGTTTTTCAGAAGGTGAATGAATGAAGAAAAAATTCTTGTGGAATTTTTATGGTTTATGTCATCTTGAAAGTGGTTTATGATCCTACCATGGAGTTCTTAGGATTTAGTGGCTGTTCTGATTCACTAAAAATTGCAGATGTAGTAGAAAATAGGTCAAAATATTAATTTATATCAGGAATAAAATGATATGATGTCAGAGTAAAATACGAGGTTTTAATCTTAATTTCACTAAGAGATTGTGGTGATATGGTATTGCTGTCTTTATTTGTCCATCTGTTTTTGAAATGGAAGGAGATTGGAAGCAGGAACGGGATCCCCTACACTTGTCTGAGGACGTCTTGTGAAATTTTGTTAACAAAAATCAGTGCAAAAGCTGGTCAATCATAAGACACAAGTCCACACGAAATCAAACTTCAATAGTTCCAATGTTTACACAAACACCTGGTAGTTGGTTAATGTCCAGCAATGGATTAAGCCAAGCTGGCTGGAAACAGTTAGAGATGCTGGCAGTGTGCCCTGCCCACCTCCCACGGGTTCCCACTTCTGCAGCAGGAGTGGCTCAATGCCTCGTTAATCAGCACCTGGGTTTCTGCGTTTTGCAGATTGGAGCATTAAGGCAAGACAACATCAGTTTCTGTTCAGGCTTAAGCCAGAGCATTCCTGCTGTGGGAGATGTCTTGCAAGAAAGATCAGTGTACATAGTGGGGTAGATGACTTGTCAGCTGCAGCTTAATCTATAGGGTGAGATATATATTAATACCTTCATTGTTATTTTGTTAGAGGAGAATTTTTAATTTATTGATCTGAAAGATCAGAAATCATTAATGGAAATGTAAAGTTGAGGGGGTTTAGGATGTGGATGATAGCTGAAGGATGCCAAGAGGAACAGTTACGACCATTACATTTTCTAGTTGGTGAAAGACTATGTCTGTCTATCATATTTAATTTTGTCAATGTAATTTTGCTTGTTTTTCAACACAACAGCTCCAAAATGTAAAATAAAAAAATAATTTGTCATAAATCACAGCACTGAATTTAGAAAAGAGCAAGTATTGGCAATACCTGTTCTCTCTATGATAGGTGTGTTCCCCATGACTGTGCTGTACAGTGCTCCCAAGGAGTGCATAAATGCATTCCTAGGGCACGAACAGTCACATCAGCATTTTTCCCGTGACACATTTCAGACAATCGGGCTGTGTAAGTGAAAGACACAGTGACTAAAATGTTGTTGGAAGGTGACCTGCTATGCCTGACTGGCCTTTTTCCTGCCCCAACACAAACACCATGTACAGTCAGCAGCGTTCAGGGCCCCGTGAGCCCATGGTGGCAGCCCGCAGGGGCGGCGGTGGCACCCGGGGTGGCCAGCGGGGCCCGCTGCCCGCGCGGGCTCTCCCGGCCGCGCTCTGTCACCGCGGCTGCGTCCAGGCCGCGCTGAGGAGCTGCGGAATGGTCCCGGGCCATGTCCCTGGGCTACCGAGCCCCGCTCTGCGCGGCCCTTGGCAGGGGCGGCTGCCGAGAGGGGGCGGCGGCCGCCAGCGAGAGGCGGGAGGGAGGGAGGGAGGGTCCGGGGAAGCCGCGTCCCCTCGGAGGCGGTGAGCGGAGCCCGGCGGCAGGTGGCGGTGGCGGCTCGGCCCCTTTAAGGCTACGGCTGCCGTAACCCGATCCTCGCCGGAGCATCCTGCGCCCGGGAAGGGCTGTCCCGTCCCCGACACCGCGAGGAAGACATGGAGGAGGAGGAGGCGGTGCCGCAGCCCCCATAGCCCCGCTCCCAGGTGCGGCGGGCGGGGAAGGAGGACGGTGGGGCGCTGAGAGGCCGGGGCTGGCGGGGCGGGGGCAGTGCGGC
>VZTD01001331.1:1460152-1489621 GCA_013397725.1 Rhagologus leucostigma | reverse complement strand
GAGGTAATGCCCGGCTCGGGGGCAGCGCCGCTCGGGGTCAGCCTGGGGGCCCTCCGCGCCCACCGAGTCTGGCGGGTTCACTCTCGGGGGCTTTGCGACTCCAGACTGCTTGCGGGGTTTGAGGAAATTCGGTAAATGGTATCGCAGCGGACACCTCACCATGGTACCCTGTCTTTATAAAAAGCGTGCCTTGTCTGCCGGTTGCTTTGGTGTTCTAAAAGCAGAAAGCTGAGTGGAGTTTAGGATGTGAATAGCCTTAAATAGAAAAGGGAATGGCTTAAGTGTGAGTAGCTTGAAATTTTTTTGTTTCTCCTTAACACTGCTTACTGAGCTAAGATATCAAACGAATAGGAACTACCATTCAAAACCAAGAGCACAGCAAAGCTCCAGCACTGCAGATGTTTTATTGCTGGGCTGACTATAAAATGTGCAAACAGTCAGTAGTCCAATGTTGCTCTCTGCAGATTGGTGTGACAAGTTTTACAGCTATTGGATTTGGCTTTCAGTTTTAAGCGGATCAGGAGAGCACAGTACTTCATGCGATGTCCTGGTATCACTAGCAGCTTTACGGTGTAATCTTGTTTGGAAATTGATCCAACTCGTCTTGAAATCCACTCTCGAAGAAAGGTCTGTGGGCCTTAAACCTTCCGCTGCACCTTCTTACCGTGTCTTGTGGCTATACTGTTACATTTCTTATTTTTATGATGTGAAAAATTGATGTGGAAACAGTAAGATAAGGAGAACACAGATGCTAAATGCTCTTGATGGTACAGCACTTGGTAACTCTTCTGCTCCTTCTATACTCTTTCATTAAGTGCCGACTTGTTTCTATCAGGAGTTCATGGTGTTTTCGTATTGGGGGTGAATGGATGTTGAGTCCTAATATTGTTGAGGATTTTTCTAAATTTCAAGTAGAAACAGAATTGCAGGGAACCCCCTGCATATTTGTTAATAGCAAATGAAAACCAACATCTTTTTAGCTCTTACAGAGTATGATGAAAAAAACCTGTGTTATTAACCTTTTCAGAGTTACTGGGTCAATGGAGTAGTTTGAAATCACACTAGGCATGTAAGCAATACCTTGCTGAAAATTGTTAGTTTCAAGTGTTTGGTAACATTTATTTACCCAAAGACTACATTGAAAAGCTGCAAGAGTGAAGTTCTGATCATGTGTAGTTACTGTCTAACCAAACGGTTAAGACAGTAATTTTGAGTAAGCAAGGCAAATACTAATGGTGAAGAACCAACCTGTCAATAGTACTGTTTTTCCTCAATTACGAAGTAGTTACACTAAACCTCCTCCCCACCCAGCCTCCCATTAGCTCAAACTCCGTATCAGCTGACAGAACAGTAATCAATGACTATGCAGTTTGGGTGATAAAGTGTCTGCTTATACATAATCCACGAAGTTCTGTATCTTGATCAGACTTTGCTGTACAGCTCCGAGAAGATACTTGGAAAAAAACTCCACAGTGTGGTTGAAGCTGCCTGGCTTAGTAACTTTGGCCTCTGTCAAAGAAAATTGAAATCAGAAGTGTACTGTGCTTGTTTTAAGTCAACAAGCACAATACAACAAGCTGTTTAGGTTCAGCAACATAAAAATTTTTTCTTGCAAATTAAATGAAAATATGGTAAACAACAGTTAATTTTCATGTTAAACAGGATACAGTTGAAAAAAACCCAGAGATACGAGAAAATAACCTATAGATATGAGAAAATGTTTATAGCTGAACTGTTTTTCCATCACATGTGAAATGCTGTATTTACATCTGGTCCTTGAATTGAATTCAAATACGACACTCTTAATTGCTGAAGTATAACACGGAATTATTCTGGACTTGATAGTTAATATGCTTAAACAGCATCTTGACAAACATATATGAAGTCAGGCTTGCAAAACTTGAATATCTGTGAGACTAACCACAGAGATTTAGTGATTAATTTCTTCTCTGCCTCTCTTCTTCTCTAAAACCATCATTCCTTTCTCCTTCATGGGCATCATGGTTCTGCATTTGCTGAAAGTCCGATCATGCACTTTCCATGCAAGTACCTTTTTTAAAAATGAGTTCTTGCCACAGGCTCCTTAGGAGAAAGATTAGTCTTCTAATGCATTTCTTTCAAGGGATGGTTGGAAGGTTTGTTTAATTCCATAATCTGTAGTAAAATGAACACCTGTCAAATGCTGAAACATTACTTATCTAATAAAATCTTCTGGTACTAAGGAAGCGAAACAAAACGTGGTTTTCTCTTGTCCAAGAGATTATGTCAGTGTCTTTGAAACTCAGAGATATTAGTCAGTCGCTGCAGATGAATAAAATGTAGCATCATGAGAATTGCTGTATTTTATCAAAAGGATGAAGTAGGTGTGATTGATGCTCGGTGGTTTTGCTATTTTTCTGAAGAGAATTGTACTTAACCTGGATTTTGGCTTCCTTTATTAATTAAACCAACTGATTTTTTTTTTTCCTTACATGGCCCAAGAGAAGACTTGGTTGCTACAAATGAGATAATGTAATAAGAAAGTTTTGTCCTTGGGGGTAGAATCTGGAACTGGACACTATGCAGTGCTTCTCAGTGGGTTTAAAGTGGTAGATACTAAATGGTTTGTTTTATTCTTTAAATGGTAATGTTTTAGAAAATCGAGCTTAACACCCATTGTCTCTGGTACTTTAAACTATGTGAAAAGTGTTTAAAGTTTGGTTTGTGTTTTGTATCTTCTTGGTCAGTGGAGGCAAATGGAGAAGTATGTGGAGAATCGAGAATACTGAATATTCAGGATAGTAATTGAAATTGGAAGTTTCGATAGAGTAACATAAAAAAGTCTGCAGGACTACTATGCTGCTGCACTAGAACAGGTCATCAGAAAACAATTAGTTTGACGACCTGGAATTAACTAGTTTGATGCAACGCACTGCAGCATGTGTACAGGAAAATTTTAGTTTGGATTAAAAATGCGCTAACAAACTGAATCTTCTGATCACCCCCTTTGAGCTGTGTTGCGTAGCTGTCCCAGAGCACGCAAGCTGGATTCCTTTTGGGTTCAACAGGGCAGGAAGATAGGCCCTAGGAGCACATCAAATATGTTCCAAGAACTGTGGAGTCCCTAGCACAGAATTAAAGCTGGTCTGAAGTAAGCACTTGAAATCCATATGACAGAGGCAGGTTTCGCACAGCAAATCTGCTCTTATTTGTCCTGCATTCTGTTTTTATACATGGAGCTCTGTGGGTACTAGTCAGAGGAAGTTTTATTGTCTTCAGTTCTGGGGAGAATAAATGGAAAAGAAAGAGCTAGAGGGGGAAAAGTTTGAGACCATTGAACCTTCTGCTTCTAAATCTTTGAAGATGAAAGTATATTTTTTCTGATCTATCTGTTTCAATATACTCACCGTTTACACCCCAAAGTGAGAATAGTGTACTTAATTTTTTAAAAAGTTATTGTTTTGTTATTATGGTGGACTTCTTTTTCTGTTTTTTCCTCCTGAAGTTCAAGTTTCTTACCATCTGCAATGCAGATACAATTTCAAAAATCTAAGGCATGTTCACTCATTCTGTAATGCATGTGAAATAAAGGTGGACATAAATGTATTATATAATTGTATCACTTTTGCTGACCATTAGGTTGCTGTAGTAACATCAAATTATGCTTTTTTAGGTTTTATTTTTAGATATTTTCTTAAGTAAAACTAAAATAAGTGACAGCAGGTTTTTTATAGGTATTAAAATAATTATTTAAATATTTTAAATGAAGCCATTTGGCTTTTTTCCCATTTTCTGTTCAACTTAATATAAATTGACATTTTTTGAGTTTGTGACTTTTGCCAATCTTGGAGTATAAACCACTTCACTGTCAAATTGGAGATGTATGTCAGAAGTTTCTGGCTTCTGAGAAAATATCATTCTGTGTTGCAAATACTGGCGACTCAGGAGAAATGACTGAAGCACTTAGAGACTGACGCTTATGTTTGGAATTTTTTTGGTATTTAGACCTCATGAAATAGCTGAGTATCCAGCAACTGAAAAGCCAATCAGCTCTGATGACAGGAAGCTTTTCAACGTGTGTGAAAATGTGCGAAGGTTAGAGTTTTGTGAAGGAAAAAAGCTCAAATGCGATAGCCTACAGACTGGCACAAGGACAAGCTCTCGACTGCGAACACAGTGTGAACTGGGAACTACTGTCTCTGGAAAGTGTACAAACAGAGCTGCCGTGAGGCTATTGCTTCTCTGAGCTGACCCAAAAACCTCTCTTCTATGCTTATCTGATTTCGTTGTTGCCTTTTAAAATCCTGTTGGCAGCAGTCAATCCGGCAATAATGAAACAAGTTTTAACTTTGGAGCTTCTTGGGGCAGGAGTGAAGGCTTCAGAGCTGGCAGGTTACCCTGGTCAGTGGTCTCTACTGCCCTTTCTGTGTAGATAAAATATATGCAATTTTAGGCCATAAAAATGTATAATATGCAAATACTAAAAAACCCCCAAAACCAAAATGCAACTTGTGTATCTAAAAGTTTGGGCATACTTTTATACTGTTAAGGCTTAAGTAGAAACATTGAACAGGTAGAAACTTTCAGTGAATAGTATTTCTGTTGATAAGCTTGCTGTCAAAAACACTTTGTGTCTGCTTGAAATAATGAAATGGAGACTAGAGTGAAACTACCTTCTGCTTCTCTTCACAGGCTGAAGAACAATGGCTTCCTTCAGCAACCTGACTATTGGCATTGCTGTTGCCAGTTTTACTGTATTTCAGCTCCTGTTCCATGTTGTAAGTTCTTGGGTGTCAACACGAATAACACCTGGTTTTAACAATCTCAGCCAAAAAAGGAAGATCGAATGGAATTCAAGGTAGGGTGCTTAAAACAACAACAGCTAATGACCTACCTGAAATCACAGACACCTGAACCACTTGTGTGTGTATGTGTAGGACTGAAGAAAGCCCTGTTAGTTAAGTATCTGTTAAGATCAGAGGGCTGGCTCTAGGCACTGAACAAATTATGCATGTGAAAGGTTGAGGCCCTTTTGTGGAAACACAGCATTACAAACACTTGCACGTTAAACGCTTTGTTAGACAGTGATGCCCAAGTGAAGGTCAGTAAAAAAAGAAAACAGTGAGTGTTGAGAGCTAATAAGCTGAAGGGATGCTCTGTGATGCTTCTAGTAAAGAGAAGGGATATATAATTCCTTTCCAAACATATATGAAAATCAAAACTATTCCAATTTATTCTAAATCCCAGTGTATCTCTGATCATGCTTTTGGGAGCAAAGCAGTTTGCTCTCTGTTCTCCTGGTGCTACTGCACTACAAACTGTTTTATATAAGTTAATGTTTTCCACGGAATTTATTGAAGCTTTGGTGTAGTACTGAAGAGAGTCAGGTACATGTGTGTGGTGTCGGGGAACGAGACTGCAAGAGGAGGAGGGGGAAGCTATAGCAGATGCAGTGTGCATATGCAGGAAGGAGTTGTGGAAACTCAGTCCAGAAACATTCCTCACTCCGTTTGTTTCTGCATTTCCATCAGTGGGATGGATCCACCTGCATTACATTGT
This sequence comes from Rhagologus leucostigma, assembly GCA_013397725.1. Classification (NCBI taxonomy): domain Eukaryota; kingdom Metazoa; phylum Chordata; class Aves; order Passeriformes; genus Rhagologus; species Rhagologus leucostigma. The sequence continues at coordinate 1,484,083 of VZTD01001331.1, read as the reverse complement.
CTCCTCAGATACAGGACTTTTAGAAACTTGTTTGACCCACTTTTAAGCCATAAAGGAAACATAAGGTAGTAATTGAAAATGGGATAACCAATGAGGTTTTATTTGCAACATACTACTTTGAAAGGGTATATATAGTACACAAGGTTCTCTAGTTGAAATAAACTGGTACAGTATGACTTTGAGTAGCCTATTGCAGCTTTAAAATATTTTTTCAGATATTTCCCTAATTTAAAGCTGAAAAATGTGTATTGTGTGGTTGTCACTGCACTCAAAATGCATTAGTTGCATTTCTATTCCTCTTCTGCTGTTTAGTATCAGGTGGATACTTTTAAAGTTGTTTCCATTGTTCTAGGCAGCATTAGCAACTCAAATAGCCTTGCCCTTCCATTTGGCAAATGTCCACTTGCAGTGTTCTTAAAGGCACCATCTTGATTTCAGTTCCATCTTTGAATAATTACTTACCTGCCGGAACAACTGTGTAGGATGCCAGTTCACAGTATCACTGCAGCTTAGGTTTATCTCTATTACAATTAACAATAGAGGCAGACAGGGAAAGTAGACTAAACTGTTTCCATATGAAGCTGAACTATTGTCTGTAAGCCACATCAAATGGCCCTTGAATTGCATAATAGGCTTTATGAGAACTTACCCCATGCCTGGTAGCACTATGCTGGTGTAGTGCTTTGCATAATAACGTGAATTGTTTTACACATCACAAGTGTGCTGGAAATAAGCTGCTCCATAATCTCTGGGCTACTTTGTAGTAAGGTGTTTAACTGTTCAACTTGATACAGTATCCCAGACTATGTCCTTTTTTACCTCTTTGCACATTTTTTTTCCTTGGGGTTGATAGCAGGATGTAGATGTTAGCACGCAAATGGGTTGTGATCCCGGGCTTCATCCAGTTCTGGAGTTAGAAGGCATGAAACACAAAGCTTGGTTCACCAACATCTTGTGGATGTTATAACTGAGGAGGGCATGAAGGGAAAGAAAGGCTGGTTGTGCTTGTGTTACTTCAGCTCTGCTAACCAAACACAGTGTTTTGTCAAACTGCCCTGTCACTCCAGTATTTCACCAAAATGAAGAGATACCTCAAGGAGTATCTTGCAAGCTCAGAGAATGCCGATGAGTATGTATTTATTCTGCAGAGCTCTGCAGGTAGAGACAGTTACTAAGTCCCAGTAAAATCAGTTGGTTTCATTTAAATTATTTAAAGGTAGATGGTTGTTATTTTGTCCTATATTGAACTGGTGTAGGGAGTGCACACACAAACGATTCTGTTGGCAGTGCTAAGGAAACTGGCACGGAGGATGGTTATGCATTTTTATCAGCTCAGCTGGGTTTGGAAGAGGGCATCTGCCTGAAGTGAGCTGTAGCATTGAAAATATATTGTTACAATTTGGAGGGCTTTGTAATCGAGCATTTGAGCTGCAGCTCTTGACTGTATTTTCCATGCTGTCAGTTTGTTCATTCTGACCTCCCAAGAATTGTGAACCAATAAAGTAATTGCTTCTGGCATCTAAAGTATGCAGACACTCAAAATGAGTTAAAAACTATTTTGTCCCAGATGTAGTATAACTCTTGAAGTTATTGTGCATATATTCCTGTCACCTCTCCTATAATACGTGCTTATACTGCTATTAAGTAGTTGTGAAAAAATATAGATATTCAATAATAAAGGAGCAAGTCTGCAACTTAGCAGTGCAACTTTTTTTGTTTGCAGCTTAATGAAGAGTTAAAGGATGTAAGCTTTGACAAAAATTTCAAGGAAATGTACAGAGCTTGATAGCTTGACCTAGATTCCATATTAAAATGGACTGTTGTACTATTTCCTTTCTGCCCTCTCTTCTATGGAGAAGCTTCAAAGTCCAGAGATAAGGAGGAAATCTGCTGCTTTTTCTTTCCTTTTGTTTTTTTTTTTTCTTTATTTCACCCCCTTCAAGTGCTCTACTTGTGTATAGCTCATATTCTAAACACTAAGGTTCAGATAAACAGCCTCTTCAAAGACAAATTGTAACTGTAAACTAATGAGCTATATTTTAGGACAAATTTTCCTTCTTGCAGCATTATCCTCTCCTTAAGTTCAAAAATTCCAGGTACTTCTCAGACACTAATATCGCATGCTGTGCTTTGTTTTTAAAAAGAAAGAAAAGTTCCTATCTTTTTTAATCCTGTGTTGCAAGAGTAGACCTTTTAATTAAACTTTTAATTATGATTAAAATTCTGATAATTAAATTTTCTTTCTTTGTTAAAAGAAGAGAGGGCAGGAGTGCAGTCTGTGCTATAACAGTTATTAATTGTTCTCATCCAGCTTTTGACTACTCATATTATACTAATCTCTGTTCATTTTCTGGAACACTATTGAAAAAGCTGCTGAAAATAGCACAGTGACACTCTTGAAACAAATTGTAAATACAGTCTCTTTTATGAAAAGTTACAGAATCTTCTATTGCCAATAGATAATAATATAACTTCTGGAAATGGAGTAAGGATTATAACTTTTTCTTTCTTTGCAAAGTCTTCTGCAGGAAGTAAGATATTTTCTTCAAATCTTGCATGGTAGAGCTTAGACTCCTGAGAGTGCCTTAAGGACATCTAAAATATTAATGACTTCCAAATACATGTATTCAATATGTACAAAGACAAGAATAATAACTAACAGCATCTGTACATTTGTGTGCATGTTGTTGGTGCTGTGAATATGGTGTGAAGTGTTTCCAATTACACAGCACTGAACTTAGTTCTCATCTTTCAAACAGTATCCGTGATTCAGTATGGATATTTTTTCACATAATTTTTTTTTCTTTCTAGTTACGCTTGGAAAGTGGGAAAGCAGACAGTAGTTACACAGTATTAGATGCAGTTTATAGCAGTGTTAAACCCATGGCTAGGGAAGGAAGGTTGCACATTTTGGACCCATGCCCGTTGCATTGTTCTACCTTCCAAGAATACATGTGGACTCAAAAGGGCAGGAGTGGCCCTGGCCTGTGTGCTGGCAGAAACCCTGCTGGGGCTTCTGTAAATAGATATTTCTCTATAAGTAAGTGCTTGTTAACATGCAGAGTTTATCTACACTGTGCATGCAGCCTGTATACTGGAGATTGTTGTCTTTGGGGAAAAATGTGTCCGATACCCAGGTAGGGACAAGGCAACTTTGATTACTGTGAGTTTGATTTTTATACTTCTCTTGTCCGATACAAAGCTGTGAGCTGCTAATTGATATCAACCTGTAGATATTAGACCTCGAGTACTCAGCTACAACCTTTTGTTATACAAGTTTTCTCTTTGAAAACCAGAATCTACTTCAAATGCACTAGAAATTCTATTTGAAACTTAGGATTTTTCATTTAATGCCACTTTCCAAACCCAAACTAGACTTATTATGGGTCTTTTAATTTGGTGCCTGAAAGGAGAAACTGGCTGTTGCAGGACTCCTGGGCTAATCTGAGTATGAAATGCATACAAATTTTCCAGCAAATGGGACAATGCAGAAAACATTTGTTAGAGAACCAGATGTCATACTGTCTTTAAGGATTCATTAATATATGGAATAATTGGAGGAAAATTTAGATCTGTTACTTTTAAGACTCTACTTTTTATCTATAATATCACCAATCCCACTGCAATCTAATAGATTCCTTCTTTTTGACTGTTTTTTCCCTCCTGTCATTGTGTAAGTGGTTGGATGTAGCATAGAGAACAGATGACTGTCTTCCACAGAAGTATCGGGATGCAGTTGAGAACGCCTTTGGAAACATCCTATCTTAAGCACAGTATGAGAAGTTGTGAATGGCAGTACCTCCTTGTGACTGTGATCTCTTTTTCAGGACAGTGTCCACATTCCACGCCTTGGTGGTTGGAGGGTTTTGCCTATATATTTTATTGTACGATGATGCTGTTAATGCTGACCATATCTGGTAAGGCACATTACGTATATGTTGTGTTTACACAATAAAATAACATGAGAAGAAAAAAAGAATCCTGCAGCGTATTAACTACTGAATGATTGTTTAATTTTCCATTAAAATATGCAGCTGTGATGTGTTCATTTTTATGTCTGTACTATGTGAAAATTTGGTAATTATTTTGTCAGTATTAATGTCTTAGTTCAGTGTGTCTCTGAAGTGGAGTAGATAAAATACAAGCAATTGATTTGAGATAGCATATTAAATTACTAAAGAGTAAACTGTAAGTGTAAGTCAGTATGACTGAAACTCTGCTATTTACAGTAATCATTTTAAAATGAAATTGAAAAGCTGTAGCAGATCTGGATAGTGTATATTTTTGTGAAGGTTCTCCATTAAACCCTGCAGAGGGTTTGGGTTCAGTGCAGAGAAAATGTGGTATTACTGTCAGGTAATGCCTGAAAATAGATACAGTAGATCATAACAAAGACTGGAGCATAGGTAAGCTCCAGGGAAGCATCAGTGTTGTGCATGTATACATTTTTTGATGGTCTAGGACTTGTCATAAAACTTTCCCTTTTTTTCTGTATGTACTAGAGACTAGCTAACACAGACGATGTAGAAATTGTTTTTGTGATGGTGAGAATCACACAGTAAAAAATGTGGAGGTGGTAGAGATCAGATAAGGAGAAGATGTAAATAAGTGGATTAAGTTGTAGCTTCATAGGAGAACAGGCTCTGTCCTATGACTGTTCACAGTCATTACAATTTTTCAAGTTTGGTGTTTGATTAGCATTTTATATGACTCTGTATCTCCAAAGAAGTTTGAAGAAAGTCAGTCCCGTGAACTTTCGTTTGTTCTATCTGCCCGTGCATGTTCACATGGAATTCCTTTGCCACGCATACCTCCTTAGCAATCACCAAAGAGGTAGCTCTTCCCATTTGCTTATTCAAGTCACTCCCTGTTTGTCATTCCAGGCTCTTGCTTGCATCAAAACTGGCCTGCAAACATCAGGGCTCATTAATTCCATTGCACCTTCTATTCAAGGAGCTAGATCAGGAAATCTGGAAGATTTTAGACTAAATTCTAAGTTTTCCATTTATTGAGACTAATTTGGAGTTCTAACATGGACTCTTCTTGAAGGGGTGTGACAGATGGACAGTGCAGCCATATATGTTGTTGAAGTGTTGGTTTAGAGGAGGTTTGTTGCAAAGTGACCATTCTCTGGGGAAAAAAAGAAGGAAAATGAACCATTCCGTGTCCTATCCAGTTAAGTCATGTCTACCATTATCAAGGAACCAATTTCATGTACTCAGTCCTTTGCATATTCTCTGGAGAACATGAAGGCTCTTGAGCGCAGGCTTAGTCTTGGTGGTGATGTGCTGAAGTATGTTGGGACCACTTAGAAGTTTAGCTGCTGCAGCTGGGAGCTCTAACATGAGGGCTCTATGTAAAGAGGTCAGAAAACCTTCAGAATCAGGTTTTGAAGCCATGGAAAAATGTTCCCATTTCAAGCAGTAGTTAAAAGAGCCTCTGTGGCCAATCCTAAGAGATGGAGTGAGCTTCAGACTCTCCTGGTAACGATTTTTCTTCACCTAGCAGCAGAATTCTGGTTTTGTGAGTCCTGTTTTCCTGTAAACTACCCTCTCACTGAGGGAAATAGTTAGTTTTATACACTAAGAAAGCCTTAAAATTTAGTGATCAGATTGTAATAATACAGGAAATCCCTTCCACTGCTTCATTCCAATAGGATTAAGAAAAAACAGTTAAGTAATAGCATTTTACTGTGTTCTGGCTGAGGCAGACTTCAATATTGGAGTTGGCTGTAGGCACAGTTAGATTCCTTTTTTCTGGAAAGGTTCACAACAAGGCTTACTTTCACAGCTTGTCTTGAGCAGTCCACATTTTATGAATCTGTTGACCTGTCACTTGAAGCTCAACTCATATTTACACAAAACATAGCTACAACTTAATTATAAAATTAGGCTACAATCTTTATGCCAAGGAAAAAAGGCTTGCTTAGCAAACTCCTCAAACTAGGAATGCACAGAGGACAGTGGAGAGAAGAAGGAACATTGCTTGCTGTAATGTGGATGCTTCCCTTTCTTGAGCTGTATTGACAAGTTTGGGTTTGCTGAACATTCTAGAGAAACTGAAGTTGTATGTGTGCTACTCAGTGCTTTGCCTGCTGAATGTTTGGCACCAAATGGGAAGGGATAGAAGGTGTGGAAACTACACTGAAAAACATTTCTGCTCAAAGGTTTTTTGGCTCCAAAGAACTGGCAAATAATTCCTTTCCTTGTCCTTCTACTCTGTTTATCCCTATAAACATCCATCTGATTATGAATATGAAAAGCACCAGCTGAGCAAGATATTTTTATCATCCTTACCAAAGTTTTAGCACTGGCAGAAGACAAAAACGGAGACACAGAATGTCAGTTAAAGGGCTGAGAGACACTGACTGGGCTGTTCTCTTTTATCCTCAGTTTCCTGAGAAGCCAGCTCAGAGTGCTTGCTGGGTTTCAGTTCAAATCTCTAGCAAGGCTCTTGGGACAGTCTCTATGCCAAGGCAGGGGCTGATCCTGATTAGGGTAGTTAGTAGATGTCTTTTATCTGGGTGGAAAAAGAATCTACTTTTATGATTAGAACCCTTCTTAACTGGATTGCATAATATCTTACTGGACATTGTGTTTGGGATGTGTATGTCCTTTGCAAATTAGGCTGTAACTATGTATTTTTGGTATGTTTACAGGGGTGACCCTTCAATTGTGAAGCTGAATATTGCTATTACCACAGGCTACCTCATTTCTGGTAATTATGCAATGTATATATAACATGCACAACCTGTTTATTTATATTGAGTCACTATACCTGTATGTTTATACTGAGGCTCTATGCTGAAGATGTGATATGTGCGTACAATACAGTTTCTACTGTGGCTTTTCAAATTGCTAATGGATTTGTGGGTTGTGGTGAAATCACAGGATGTTGCTAGCGGATGTGAAAGATGGAATATCTCCCTAAGCACTGAGGAAATGCCACTGTGTGGCTTTGTGATGGTATGATATGCAACCTCCAGCTCAGTTTTGTCCTTTGGCCAATTGAGAAGGTGTTAGAGCAGTGCCCTTCACTCTCTTCACAGTGCCTACAACTCGTAGCTCTTCTATCATGAGTTTCTTCCTGTGACCTCAGAATGCTGGCAGAAGAATTTTAGTAACCCTCAATACAAGCTGAGGCAAATGATGCCACAGGATCCTGCCTACTCATCTTTTAGTCTCACTTTAAGTCAAAATTTAGTCATGTATAAAACATGGAAATTTAAATTATTTACTTGGTATGTTATTTATTCCTACATATGTTTTATGTTCCTAATTTTGCTGTCAACTAAAATTGGCATGGGAATTTTGCTACAGTATGCTTTGGAGCTTTCTTTTATGTTGTGTGGGGATAATACTGGCTTATCAAAGCAAAAACTTGTTGTGACTTGGACTATTTTCAGTGAAAACTTCTCATGTTAGGATGAAGTCTCTGGTCAGAGACTGGGCCGTGGACTTGGTTATCTCATACTAGATTTCTCAACCCAGTGGAAGTGATAATCTGGTGATCAGCATACTCAGTTAAACTGTGCGTTAGTTTAAGTGTCTGGTTTTATTCATAGCTTCATCTGCCATGTTTAAATTAATCAGTATCTATTTTTGAATAATTATACATTAAACTTTCATTATGAATTAATGAATGTCTTTGAACAGGCATCTCAACCTGGCCACTCATTCTCTCTCACTTCCCTATATAGTTGATGTTTAATTATTAATAGGAAGTGAAGCAGCTGTGTCAGATGATGTAGAGCCCTTCCTGAGGATAGCTAATATAAAAGAGATCAAGGCACACACTGGACTTAAAGGCACAGGGGTAAAGTCTTTGATTTGGAACCTTGGTCAATAATATTCCAGTCCAAAGTACTCATTTGCAGAAAGTAGGGACAGAAATTGCTTGCTCCAGTACAGAAAAGAAAATCTTCTGAATTCTCAGACCATCATGGGAGAAGAAAGATTTTTTTGTTTGGTTGGTTTTTTTGCTTTGTTTTATGTTAAAGCTTTCTTTATAACACTAACTTGGGTCTGCTATGTCATTTTTGAAGTAATTGGAAAATTTGGATTAAATAAAACAAATATGCTTCTTATTCCAAATGCCTCTTGCAAAACATTTTTGGTAAATGGTTCCCTATTTGCTGGTATAACTACTTTTTGATTCAGAGGTTCTCCGTAATAGCATTTGTTGCATGTATTTGTATGTTTGCTATGCCCCCTGGAGACCCTCCTGCCTTTTTTTTAATGTTACTAGTTCCAGATTTTTGGTGTCATAAGTGTGAAGTCACTATGAGATTCAGGATCCACTTTTTCCTTCCAAAATACTTTGGCTAAAGTTATTGCATCTGTATTTCCACTGATGTGGAAAGTAGTCATTTATGGAAATCGCTGGGAGAATACTGCTGCTTAATGCTTTGACTGAAGTAAAATCTTTAGGATAAAAATGTTCTCTTCAGAGATCATTAATTCGGATGCCTCTACTGATGCCACATCTTGGTATATCTCTAAAACATAGAAAAACTCTTCTGAGGTCAATGGTTGTATAATAAATAGTTCTTTATAGTTATTTCTGTTCTCTTGTAGATCTGTTGCTTATTATTTACTACTGGAAAGCAATTGGTGACAAATTTTTTGTAATACATCACTTGGCAGCTCTGTATGCTTACTATTTTGTACTGGTAAGTGCTGTATTTTCTTGTAACATAAGCAGATGAGATTAAAGACATGGCTTTTATAGACCTCAATCGCTTAAAGTTGAAAAAAAATTAATGAAAAAACATATTTATACTTTTTGTCGTTATTTTTAAATGTTTTTATCAGTTATTTGTGGTAAGGCCATGCCTTTTCAATGCTACGCTCTAACAAAAATGTGTAACTTGGTTACACTTAAAAACTTTTCTCAGTTTTTACTGTCAAGAGACTTTGACAGAAGGGCTTTTCATATGATTATAGAACAGGGTTTTAAATAAAACCACAAGCTTGAATATTTAGTTGGAAAGTTAGAAGGAAATGGTTTCAAGTGGTTATGTTCTGCTTCTGTCTCCCCGGTAACAAGTGACAGGACGAGGAGAAATGGCCACGAGTTGTGCTGGGGCGGTTTAGTTTGGATAGTAGGAGAATTTCTACACTGAAAGGGTGGTCAGGCAAGTGTCCAGGGAAGTGGTGGACTCACCATCCCTGGAAGCTTGAAAGAGGTGTGGATGTGGCACTTGGGGATATGGTTTAGTGGTGAGCACACAGTGCACAGTTAATGATTGGACTCGATCTTGAAGGTCTTTTCCAACCTTAATGATGTTTTCCCTGCCTACTGTGTGAATCCCAGGCTTATAATATTAGAAGTGCTGAGATGCCAGATTACTGTCAGATTTCCCATGTAATGGTTTAAAGGGGCTGAAATACACTCACAAGTAAATACTGTGTTTCTGGTTGAAGAATTACATCTACTAATATTATCATGGATGAAAGTGAATTAGAGCTGAATATTAGATAAATGAAAATACCACTACCAAGGCTAATCCCCATTGCAGAAAATTCATTAGTTGTTTCTGGAGGAAACAGAAAGCATAGCATTAGTGTGAACTTCTTTTAAAGCATTTATTACTACGTGGATATAGCTCTGCCTGTGGATGTCAGTGTGTTGCTCTCAGTCTGTAGTCTTCAGAGAAAGTTACTCCTGTTATTTCCAAATTGCCTTTTGAGGACAGGAAAAAATTTGGTTAAACACACAGATTTTCTGTTTGGTGTAGTGCAAACTGACATGAAAAGCTTGAAGTAGTGGGTATTGCTTGCTTGATGGGGGAAGGAGGAATCTTGACACACACTCCATAGGTTGTTCAGGAACACTATGGAAATTAAACCCCCCCCAACCTTTTTATCTCTACATCTGCAAACTGCTGCTTACCCAGCCATTGTGTAAGTGGATACTGTTTCCAGCACGACCAGTTGATAAGGCAGATCAAAGGCTGTGCCGTGTCACTTGGAGCAAAGTGCTCAGCTGGAGAGGTGTGGTGTGAATGTGCCGCATGGAGGAGCCGTGCCCGGCTTCCGACGCACGGGCACGGCAGGGACGTGGCAGAGCTGCTGGGAAAGGCCGCCCCTGCCCTCTGCAGGAGGGAACAAAGGGCTTCGCGTGCCCTTCCTGCAGTCAGATAACAGCTGAGAATTCATCTTCGCTTTTGTAAAATATGTTCCTAAAACAATGCAGGGACATTTTTCTTCAGCATACAGTTTTTCTGTTTGGGCTTGTTTAAACATCGAAAAATAAAAAATATTTATTAATTATCATGATAGTATTACTGTCTAAAAGAATTATAATCTATGACTACTTGTGCAAGTCTTCTCTAGTTAGCTTTCCATGGCCATTTAAATGTAGGTCTCATAAAGGTTTATTTCAAGTAAGAAGCTACTGATTGGAGATACCTGAAGGACAACTGCAGCTTTTGTGATAAAACTTGTTTTGAATGTGCAAGAAAGGTGGCCACAGCTGGCAAACTCAGTTTGATTGAAGAAGTTGAGACGATGTATCATTCTGTGTACACTTAGAGACTCAAGTGACAATTTCACATCTACATTGTTGATTTCTGTATGTCTGTTTTGTTTTGCTAACCAGAGCAAAGGTCTCTTGGCTTATTTTGGAAACTTCCGTCTGCTTGCAGAGTTCTCCACTCCTTTTGTCAATCAGCGGTAAGTGGTTAGGGAGTTTTTCCACAGTTCTTTTAAAATTTAATCTGCATTATTATTTCTGTCACTTAGGAAGTCTTTTTATAGTTGTTGAATGTCTGCTGAGAAGGAATTTATATATATTGAACTAAGGATTACTATATGAAAATCATTTTTGCTATGAAAACGTTTTGCTGCTATAGCTGCAACAGTATAACTAATGTATTCATCCCCGAGTTCCTTTTTAGATTAGACCGGGCTTTGTATGAAATGCCAGATTTTTATGAAAATACCAAACAAAAAAGCTCACAAATAAAATATCGTTTATTAACTTTTGTATATTCATTTAATTTTTACAATAAAGCCATCTTCAATAGGGATGTTTTTTCTTGGTATCATGTACCAGGAAAAGAAGCAAGATAATATTGTCATCAGGCTCCTAGAATGGAATTGCATTGCCCTGTATAACTTGAAGTCTGTTTTCCAATATCCCACACATGTAGGTCAATATTAATATATGCATATGAATGTCTAGAATAATATAAATGTATATTCTTAATTTGCTTTCAAAAATAGTTCTGTATTTTGAGCACTTAAATGTATCTGAAATGGTTAATCTTCACACCTGTGATTAGAGAAGACAGGGGCAGAAGCTTTTCCTGCAGTCAGAGCCTGCCCTGGCTGTTGGTTCAAGTGTTTCTACCTGATTTGCTGCTGTATCAGACAAGGAGGATGATAATGCCACATACTGCAGCAAGGGGAAAGCTGTCATTGGAGTTTCATGGTGCTGTGAGGAGGGTGGCCTCTCTCTTTACTCTGTAGCCACCAGGATCCAGCTACGGATAGGGATTTGCCCGGAAGGACTTCACCTCAGGTGAGGGGCTTTGGTACAGAGCAGTGCTGCAGTCTTCTCCTCTTCCTCCAATTTTTTGCAATGTAGGATGAGAACTTTCAGTGTATCAGATGCCTTTTTCTTACCCATGCTTTTTGGAGTGTATTTCTGCTTTACTGCTTCTACATGTGTGGCATCTGTTTTCTTTTCCAGATGTCTGGTAGAGAAAGGATAAGGCAAATAGAAACTGTATTCCTCCTGCAGACAGGCTATTGCCCATTACTGCATTGTGGCTGTAATCTCTGAAGTGTTTTATGACACTATAGCATTCCTCAGAGCTCTTACGAATAAAAAAGATTGTGCTGAGATCCCTTTTGAACATTAGTTTGGTAAACTCAAACTTACAGGAGGGGAGGGTGGGATAATGGAGCTCTCCAGACGCTGCTTTTCTCTGCCCCAGTGCAGTTGAGCAGGAGATTACAGTCTGTTGTAGCTTGTGCTCTGTGTGCAGAGAAAATAAAGGCTAAATAAGCAGTTCTTCAAACTTAATGGAGAAAAAAGGTTTTATGTTGATACTCATGCCCCAGTGAATGGCTGTTGTCCCAGCTTCTACCAAGATCATCCTGGCTTCAGGTGGGTTCCTACACTGATGCTTACCTTTCAGACTGGCGTTGGGAAGTACTGAGGTACATCTGGCTCTTAAAAGTAATTTATGTTATACTTTTTAAATGCCTATGGTGAGATTATGCGTCTTTGAATACTGACATTTAGCACTCTCTCAGAAAAGCAGAAATTGCTGCAGGAGATAATAAAGTCCCTTGCACTAAGGGATGTCATCTCATTAGTGCATGATTTTTTTCCATTAAATTTGATGTGAATCAGACCCTTAAGACAGTAAGTAGTGGATAATGATAACGACTTACATTATGTTTCTTGTTTGCATTCTTAGTACTACCAAAAGAGCTCTTATTAAAATATAAAAAGATATTCTAATCTCAGAACTGTCTGTGTATTTCCTGTCTGTGTTGTTAGGGATCTCTAATTGGAGGTTGTCTCCATGCCAAGCATTTAGATCTTTTAATGTTAGTATCAGCATTTATGTAATTAATTCTGAACTGTGTGGGTAAAATTGTAATGGTAACTGTTATTTACAGACTTTATTTTTTCTTTAATTTGCTGGGAGAGGGAAGTTGCTAAACAGATGTCCAATTACCTATACTGGCACATGGCAGTATGTTTGAAAACCATTTCTTAAATTACTTTTTGATTCTGCATTGTATATATCATTGAAAGTAAAGGCTTTGATTGTCAATCTGACCAAACATATCAGGTCTTTCTCTTCATCATGCCAGTAAGTGTTTCTGTGGTGAGGCATCCTGCTTCCGGGCTGGACTGCCACCTTGAGTACCTGGATTTTAACTGTCCTAGTTGCATGCTTAATGAATTTCTGGAATACTTCTGTTAGAGCTGGATGTCTGGAAAATCTTTTTAGTGTATTTATAATTACCTAGGTTGTAATCTGTAGATAATTAAATTAAAAATTACTTTTAAAACCAGTTTTAGAACTGTTTTTTGTTAAATAATTTTAGCCTTGTATCTTATTAGAAAAAAGTGGATTATTTCATTCTCTTCCTCATCCCTCATTATGAATACAGTGATTTAAGTTATTTTGCTCTTGTCCTGCCTGCCATTGCGGCACAAATTTTACTTGTGTTTATTCTGGTTTAAGTGTGAATAACAAAGGATTAGAGGAGTTTGTTGTTCCTTTTTTAACCCTCATGTTCTGTGTGCTAGGCAATAGGTAAGTTATGCCTGGCTACTGAGGAATAAATATGCAAGAATTCTTTTTCAAAAGCCATTTATGACCCAGCAGTAGATGGAGAGGCAGTTTTTAGATTTATCTTTTTCATTGCATAACATTCCAAGATGTGATATGATCAAGAGCTTACAATGTCTGGTTCTGAAAACGCTCTGGTTTTGGGCTGAACAGAAGCAGTCGGGAAATCCCAATTACAAGAAATTGGAGCTCTATCTGGATTACCAAATCCAAATGCAGTTTTAGAGTTGCTTTCAGTGAGACAAAGACAACTTCAGCTGCTGTTGGTATGAACTATAATAGCAAGTAATTAATATGTCTTTATTATTTTAAAAGATATTTTTATGATTGTATATTACACAATAGTCATTGAAATGCACACTATTTTTCAACTGGTTTACAATTCATATCAGGATTTTCTGTGTGTTATCCTGCAATATACTGGCTATCATACACGGCTTAAGTGGTGGGGAAAAAGTGCAGCTAAGCAGAAGAATTTGTAACTAAGTCAAGACACAGTGCGATAATTTAGAAATAATAAAGATAGAAGCAATTAATAAATGATGGAATAAAAATAAACATGAAGTAGCGTAATTTTTAATGAGATGGCTTCAAGTCTGCCTGGTATTTGTGAACCACTTCTTTTGCAGGTGGTTTTTTGAGGTACTGGGATATCCCAAATCTTCAAAGGCCAACATCATCAATGGTGTGCTGATGACAGTTGTGTTCTTCGTGGTGAGGATTGCTGTCATGCCTGTATATTACAGCCACGTAATTTCTTCATTTGGAACAGAAGGTTTCCAGAGATTAGGATTTGCAGCCCAGAGCGCCTGGATTATCTCAAGTGTTGTCTTGGATATTATGAATGTGATGTGGATGGTCAAAATTGCAAAAGGATGCTACAAGGTCATTTGTCTTATTGGACAGGAGGAAGCGAAAACTCATAGAAATGGAAAATCTGCCTAGAAATCATTCATAAAATGAAATTTCTGCTATGAAAATAATTTGGGTTCACTGAAACAGTGCACATTTCTGCCATGGAATGCTCCTATTATGGAAACAAGGTATTACCTCTGTACTGACCTTACTCTTTCCCTAGCCACACTGCCTGCACGCCCAGGGCCACGCTTTGCGGATCCTGTCCAGTGAGGAATAAAAGCAAAAGCTCACACAGATGAGTTCCACATGCCTGTTCTAAGCAGTTGCAAGCATCAGAAATTAGAAAGGAGGAGACTGGTTACTCGCTTATTGTCCACCAGTGTGTTCAGTGTTTCTCTCAGGTTTCTCCGATTAAAATGTTTTATAAATCCAGTGAATACTGACATATCTGTTTTTTTAGAAAATGAAAAATTCCCCAAACTCCTGATACGGTGCAATTTTCCAGGCACGTTTCTATGTTTTCTTCTAGGAATAACAATCAAGATTTCACTCTTGACAACTTTTTAATTTTTTCAAGAAAAGCTAAAAATTTGGCTTTGATTCCGTGAAGTCTTTTACTGCTTTTTTTTCTGCCTTATATGAATGCAAACCATTTTGGGAAATTTATGAAAAAATTTTATCTAAAATGCTGTATTATAAGACCACATGATATCTTAAAAGTTGTTAAAATTCTCATTTTGATGGGAAGGGTTCCCATTTGCTGTGCTAGGTTACATGCAGTAGTACATCTAAATTCCCCATGGAACTTTTTTTTGTAAGTTAATATGGTAGATGATGCGTGGAAATGGCATAATTCTTACTGAAGCGCTTTCTCCTTTGCTGCTACTACCTTTGAGAAGGGCTGCAGTTCTCAGAGTATTTTTAAGCATTGGCTATTTGGATTCAAAGTTTAATTGCAAAGAAATAAAAATCTTGTGTATATGTGATGTGTAACTGTCAGTAATACTTTTTTCTTTTATCACAGAAATGACCTATTTGATATGAAGTGTTGAGGATTTTTGTCACATTTTCCTTGTTAATCAAGTCAGAAATCTGAGATGTTGACTAAAAATGCTCTTGAATTAACTGTGCCAAACTCCTCTAAAGCTGTGTGGTAATTCTGTAGAAGGAACAGTTGACCTCTGTAGACACAAATTTTTTTTTTTTTATACCACACATTTGTCAGTAAGTACTCAGTTTCTCCTTCTGTGAACCTGAAGGCTTGGAGGTCATAAGAGAGAAATCTCACCGTCTAGGAAGTCTTAAATCTCATTTAGAATACAATTTGAGGAAATTTTGAGTTCTGTTTTATTTAAAATTATTTTGAGAGCTATATTTATGTGTAAATTTGGGGTTTTTTTGCTTCTTTTTCTCGGAATTGGGACTGATTAACTTCTGTTTTTTTTCCTTGGTGTAGGTGTGCTAAAAGCGTTTTCAGTGAGACTCATTTTCAGTGAGACTTTAGTGCACGTCCCAATTTTTGTAGCAATCTGTTAAAGCAATTTCTTTTTAAACAGAAAGATAGCATATTTACCCTGTGTTGGGTGCTTAGTCCTGTTTCTGCTGACAAAGCTGGGTGACGTGAGCTCTCCCCTCCCTAGTCAGAGGTGTGAGTGCCCCATGCTGTCCTCCCTGGTGAGGGACTCAGCATTCCCCTCTTCCAGAAATTGGATGTAAGACCCAAGAGGACTGCATAGGCTGAAATGCCTTTTAACCAAGGCAGCTGCAATGAGCTTAGTTTCCCAGTTAAAATGCTGTCAGGGAGTATTGTTTGGACTTGTGTAAAATGCACTTTTAAAAGCCTAGTTCCATTGCTCAGCTGGGCAGGCTTTTTTCTAAAACAGTTTCCCAATCCTCCCTTTTTAAGGGAGATAGCAAGGATTGTTAGCACTTGTGGTTTTTGGATCCCGTGGTTATTAATACTTCACAGGCCTATGGACAAAAGATCTGTTTATGCCTTGGGAGACTTAGCAATTAATCTGTTGAGCTGTCTGATCTGAGTGAGCGCAGTGCCTCGTTTGGGTACCAGCAAATCCACAGTCTGTGAGAGTCGATCCTGTGACTTGCCTTGCTCCAAGAAATAGACTCTCTTTTATGCTAATTTGCAGAACCTGGTATCTTTTAAAATGTGATTTCAGTGTACCTAATGCAAAATTGTAAAAAGGCTGTGTTTCTGTCATCTTTATGATTTAAAGGTACATATGAAATACTATTTTCTTTGCTTTTTAAACCACTAGATCCCTGTGATTTAATAATTTTGTAATAGCTTGTTCTTTTCCAAAATAAATTGAGTAAATTCAAACATTTTTGAGAATGATGCTTGAAAGTAGTAGTCTGCTTTTCTTTTTAGGGAAGTAGGATGAGAAAATTGAGAAGATGATTTGGAGCAACTCTTAGGGTGATAACTCATGAAAAGTATCTGAAATGTATAATTTCTTAGCATTGATTTTAATATTTCAGTATTTTAAATATTTTGTTCTCAGTAGAGGCCATTCATTAAAATGGTCTACTTCTTCCACTTCTAGATAAAATTGTGTTTGATAGGAAAAAAAAAGTAAGTCAAGCTATAATAAAATTAATGTTAAAACTAGATTTAGAAACAAAAAACAATCCAAAACTCTGCATGCTACACTTGGGCCAACAGTCCAGAACTGAAGGGCAGTGGGATAATTCTTTCAGAACAGCTAGTATTTTGGATTGCTGCACAAAATTAGTGTAATTAAAAATTTATTTTGCAATGCATTAGCTTCAAATTTTATAATTTTTTTAAGAAGTTATTACAGTTATGTCCTGATGCATCAGAAGAAAATATGAAAAAAACTACTAACAGCTGTGGTTTCAGCAAGGACTTCAGTAAACAGGCAGCAAAGTTGTGTACTGAATACAGTAGTATATAGGGCACTTTTTACCTGCTATTAAAAGCTTATAATACAGCAAATTAGATAGCTGTGGCACCCATTTTTAATTGCACTTTATTAATTTTAAAAATGTGGTGAAATATTGATGAAATTTAATGTTGTAAGCTTGTGTCTTTGCTTTTTTACGCAAAGAAGTAAATGCATGATAATTAGCATCGTAACAAATGCTTTTGAATGTAATATCTTATTAGTGGCTTAAAACTTCTATTTTTAACAGATGCATTGTAAAAGCAGACTCTTGGCATGTCACCAGGTGTCTTCTCTGTGGGCATATCAAATGGAAGGAGTGACTCTTTTAAAAAATGTTGTTTTTCTTTTCTTTTCCATTCTTCAATACCAGGTGACATAAAATTAGCTCACTGATCGTGGGAGAGACTATTTGTACTGGTTAGGCTGTATGTAGAAATACAAGTTACCCTTTTTTATGGCTTTAATTTTTCATCAAAAGATGAGTAAATACCACTTTCAGAACTCTACAGGAGAATGGTAGGTCAGGTGTACTGTAATTGATTGTGGACTCAGTACTTGCAGAGAGGAATTATGCTCAAATACTCATTTTCTCAGTGAGTGTTTCAGTGGATTTCAGTGGAGAGTCTCACACAACAGAGATGCTGTATGGGTTATCTGTGTGAATTCTTCAGTGGTAAGGATTACATCTCTGAAGCCTGCTCTACCTCTAAAAGTACATGCTATCTTGACTGAGCTCAGTAATTTAATAACTTAATTGCTTAAAAAAATATAATCAATTGAATAATGAAATATATGCACAAGAAAATGAGGGGAGCTGACTTAATACATAAATTCTTAACAATTCCAAATTTTGTACTAAAATTTATTAAAAGTTAAGTTAGTTACAGTGTTTGGAAGAGAATTAATTCCATCTTTATTTAAAATATTGCAGGAGAAGATTACTCATATTGCAGAATTAACGTTACCCTAAGGGTAAAAGCTTACACAAGTGAGCAAATACATTCAGGCAGGTTTAAAGAGGAGAGGAGGAGGAGACTTTGAGTACACACATAGAGATCCAGATGTCTTCCTACTGCTGTGGCTGGGACAACAGCAGACTGATACGTAGCAGAAAGGTTTAGGTGT
Source organism: Rhagologus leucostigma (assembly GCA_013397725.1). NCBI lineage: Eukaryota > Metazoa > Chordata > Aves > Passeriformes > Rhagologus > Rhagologus leucostigma. The sequence goes on along the minus strand of VZTD01001331.1, from coordinate 1,465,852 downwards.
TTCTGTGTCTCTGTTAGCAATGGAAAATGAAACTTTATTCTTTAAAATTTTCAAGCTGTATAAAATGGAATACCCATTGTAGATTACTGTATGAAGAAGACTTTTTCTCATGGCCTTGTGTGTGTTTAAGTGTATGTACGTATAAGCTTTCTGTAAAAGACCATTTAATAGAGAGGTTTGAAAAATTGTTTTGTGATGCTTCTGCTGAGCCATTCAGAGGAACATAAAGGGCTTCTTGACAATTACTCCAGCTTAGGGTCTGGTGCGGTGTTGGCTGCCCCTCAAAGCCATCAATAAAGCAAATAGGACGGGACTAGAATTTTCAGATGAAAAAGTGCAAGTATAGAAGACTTTGAAAAGTATCACAACCCCCTTTGGTATTTTTAATAGCCTACTGTACAACAGCATTATCTGGCTACAAGGAACTTCATGAGGGAAAGTTTGTTCCTGGTCGAATTTCTCTGTCCATGGAATATAGCCAGAAAAAGAACAGTACTATTAGCAATCATTGCTGATATTCTGATTTACAGCAGTCAAATGGAAATAGTGATAATATTTATGAACTTTTAACATTAATCCAAACCTGGATAAAATCTCTGTTAGACAGGTGAAGGTCTTAGGATTTTCTGAAAGCAACTTGAAAGTTGTTTTTATGGCAGAGAAGATGAAATATGTGCTGCTTGGGTTGTTTAGAGATCTGGGATTAAGCATCAAGTCATACTTTTAGATGGTAACACTTGGTAAGGTTTCTTATCCATTAAAATTTCTACTAGCTACCTCCTTTGACATTCTTGTTCTATTTATAATAACCAAGCACTTTATAGCTCAGTTAAGAATGGAAGGTAGCTATGGAGAATAAATTGTATTGTTTGGTATACGAAATATTTTGGCAAAATTTCTTCTGAGAACAGTTTCGTTGTGTGATGTCCTGCACTGAGAGGGCATCGGTTTATCATGAAGTATATACATTTTTAACCTAGTTGTAAGTAAAAGAAGTGTCTTTAAGAGAGTGTAGTATGAAGAGTTTCAGCATGGCTTGGTATCAACCATATAGTGATTCAGTGTGCTATTTATAACTTCCTACTTACTGAAATTGAAAATATAAAAGCAAATAAAATATTCTGTATTGTATCTTTATTTTTAATCTATGTGTGGGATGTCAAACATTGTACTTGTCTTGTGGACAGGACATGCTTTTATGAGCCTATAAATATTTAAGTATATGAGAATCTGCACCCAAATGAAACATGTTGCATGTAAACTGTCTTCTAAGTTTTTAAATTTTGGTATTTTTAAAAATTTGCTAGGTTTGAAAGCAACATTTAAGTATTAATACTAAGCTGTAATACAGAATACAAAATTTTGGATGCATTGTGGTTTTGTTTATAGTAATCCTATTCCAGTTTCACAAGAAAAATCCATCAAATCATAGCAGGAAGGGAGGAAAAGGGCTAGTCATGAGCTCGGCTATATAATTTGCACACTTAATATGCACACATCCAAATATCCTGGATTTGCTTCTAGCATGCATTTACCAAACAATGTTTTCTTCAATATTGACAGATACCTGTATATGTAGAATAAGCACAACTAACCTGTTATAAAATCAAATTACAAAACCTGTTTGGAACAAGTGAGTTACAAGTTAGGCATAAGTAATGGAGCCTGTAATTCAAAAACGTTTATATAATCTTCTATCTAAGAAAAAACTTGATGAGTTTATCTAACTTATGTGCAGAGCAAGGATGAAAACTGTAGATTCTGCTAGACTGATTTCTGGTAAATCCTGACAATCTAGTTTGCAGTAAATTCTAATACTGTCACAAAATGTTAGGATCACATTATTAAATTCAGCTAGTAATGTGACCTGATTGTAGTAGCAATCCTTATCATGGCACAAGAACTTAAAAATGCAATATAACAATTCTGAAGATTGGTGATAAAAGTAATGCATCATAGTAAGGTGAATGATTAAGTATTATGGGTTTAAATTTACTTTTTATTATAAGAAAGAATCTGAATTATTTGTTAGCATTTCAGTGATATTGTAAAGCATTTCTGTATTTTGTTTGAAGAGTTTAGGAGCTTGCATAAAATGATGTTGGCTGATTTTTTTCCCTTTGATATATGCAATAATGTCAATAAGCAATAAATTGCATGTTGTATGCAAGGTATTGGTACTTCATAATAAAGGAAAGGAACACAGTTTCTTATTTTGTGAATTTTTCTTTCTTAATATAAGAGCTTATGTACCTATAATGAGTGAATCGTGAAAGAACAATTTTTGGGGGCTTCAATTCTGAAGCAATTGGCTTTGATGGTATCTTGAGATTTCATGCTGTATCTTATTTATTTTAAAGAAGGTGAAGATGAGTGTTTGAGGTCTCAGCCACACTGTTGCTCAGGTGGGTGGACTTAATGCTGAAATTCTATGTAGGACATCACTGGGGCCAGGAATATAACTTAAAGTTTTTGTTGTGTATTGGGGAAGAACTTTTGGATTGGACAGTATAATTATATTGCACTGTCTTGTAATACCACATGTGTCAGGGCATAGGCTGGACAGTTGTGTTCCTATGGCAGTTCCTAGGTTCTGTATGCACAGTGAATGTATGCATGGAAGCATGAATTGTGTGGTAAAGCCCAGAGGTTTCTTCGAGCATCCTTAGAGATTGCTGCTGTTTTATATCTTTACCACTGGCTTCCAAGCACAGGAATTACTCATGTTTCTTTGTGTTTTCTTTTGTGTTATGCAATGGATAAGTTACTAGAAGAAAACACAAAGCAGTCCAGTGTTTTTACTTTTTTTTCCTCTCATCTTTTGAAGGGTATTTAGTTGCATTTGTAAATTGTATACTTAGGGTACTAATTTTACACTGCTAGTGTAGTGAACTACTCATTAACTAGTTGTCTGTTAGAAAGTGAGTGGGAATTTCTGGAAACAGACATTCTTTGGGGTCAGATGCTATATAGGTCAAATTTCCAACTGCTTGAGGAAGGACAATGGGGCTTGGTAGGAGGCTTTCCTATTGGCACTAGGCAGCTTTTAACACTGAATGGTGGAAAGGAAGGACTGAGCATGGCTGGGAACAAGGGATGCCTTTCAGTGAGCCATTCTTAAACTGATGCATTCAGCAAGTCTTGCTTAAAGTGTGAGAAACATTCTCTGCCTAAGATGCAGGATATAGGAAGTATTTTGTATGTCCACTTCTTTGTCATACTCAGGTGTGAAGTTGCTTTTCATTTTCTCCCCAATTTTTTTTTATTACTCTTCATGTTCTTGCTGAAAACTTTTGTTTCACTCCTTGTATTGGTGTGATAATTTTGTACTAAGATTTAAAAAAAAATTATTTAATCTTTGCAATGGATATCTGTAATTTTTTAGATGGTGGGCTACTGTGGTATCTTCTTTTGCTCTGCTTTTCTGGAGTTCACACTGCAATATACCTAAGGGTAGACTGTGTGCTTCTTTGAGATTGGGACCTTGGTGTTCTTCGTAAAGAGTGCTTTATATTAAGTAAAATACATTTGCTACTTGGCTTATCTTACAGAGGGTGAAAACTATTATCTATACCATGACTAACAGTGCAGCTGTTGCTTCTGGTGGAGTGTGATGGTGGAAAGCAGGGAGATGGCACACTGACATCTACAGCATTATGTACTTTGAGAAGAAGGAGTAGAACCAATTTTCCATTTGAGAACATCACAGAGAGAAAATCTATTTTACTGTAAAGTCCTTCTGCCACTGACTTGAAATATTTAGGAGGAGAGATTTCAGTTGCTCTGTGGGAGGATCTTACTAAACTGTGTTGTTTAGTGAAGACAGGATGGGTGACTTGTGGTTGTTCAGCCTGGAGAAGAGAAGGCTCTGGGAACACCTTAAAGCCCCTTCCAGTATGTAAAGGGGCTACGAGAGAGCTGGAGAGGGACTTTTTACAGAGGCATGTAGTGATATGACAAGGGGGAATGGCTTTGAACTGAAAGAGGGCAGGTTTAGATTGGATGTTGGGAAGGAATTCTTCCCTGTGTGAGTGATGAGGCACTGGAACAGGTTGCCCAGAGAAGCTGTGGATGCCCCTGTTCAAGACAGGTTCGATGAGGCTTTGAGCTACCTGGTGTCAGGGAAGGTGTCCCTGCCTATGGCAGAGGGGTTGGAACAAGAGGATCTTTAAGGTCCCTTCTAACCCAAACTGTTCTGTGGTTCTGTAGGTTTAGCAAGTGAAGACTTAAAATGATTGTTTAGTGCTGCTTACACAGCTGCTACTGTGAGTGTAGTCTTAGATGCTGCAGCAAGGCCAAATATGCCTAAATTGGGAAATGATGGAGGCAATCAGAATGTTTTCTAGGGCATATATTAGAGATTCAGTTACTGACATGATGCTACATTTCTATCTTAAGGTTCTCAATATGCTATGCTAGTAATCATGCATGCAGAAAGGGTAGAAAACAATTTCCTCTTAAGTAATCAAGAGTATAAAAGGGCAAAAATGACTGAAAGGATGAATATTTGATATTGCTTTATACTTGTATTTTTATTTCATATTCACACTGAATGGCAATGTCCTTTTTAATAAGAAAGATCCTGCTTTGAAAGATGGCATGTGAAAATTATCTTAAAAGCATTCTTGAGAGGAATATATAAAAGTTTTTTAAATTCAGGTAGTTATATATATACTGCTACTTAGAACTATTTCAGTGTGATTTAGAATTTGTCTTTTTAAGTCTTTGTTCTTTTTTTAGAATCTTTTTTCTTTTTTGAAAGAAACGGTAGAGAATCACTCATTTCTGTATTTATGTGCACCCTTCTTCCAGATTTGAATTTGGTTTTTCCTCATCTTGAGCTACTGTAATAACTGGGTCACTTGAAGACTAAATTCCTGTCTACTTTAGTTTTATTCTTAATGGTTACAGTGAAATAGAATATTTGGGAAAAAACTATGGTTATTTTTTTAATCAATTCTAATTGTTACACATTTATAATGAATGTTTCTTGTCTCCCCACCTGCTTTTTGTACTTGACAGCTTTTTGAGAGTCCATGCGGTGGGATGAACATTGAAATAGTCCTGTGGGGTTTGTACCTACTCTTACAGTGGTTACTGCATAGCCAGGTCTTATCACTTGTTGGTCAAAAAGGGATGGGATGAAGGTAGTATTCCGTGCTCTTATGCACAGTGAGCACCATCTTCTGTGTGTTATGCACGGTATTTCACACATATAGTTAAACTGCATCTTCAGGCTTGGAAATAAGGCAATATTCTTAGGAAATCTTAAAAGAGCTGTGATACTTTTCTTGGCTAGTTGATGTTTAAAAATAATCTTAAACAACTTTACTATCTCCGCAAGTTTAATTCTGAAAAGGATACACCTTTACGGTAACGATGCGTGCTGCTAGTACATTGTGGCTTCCTTCTATACTTAAACAATTATTTGCGGTTGTAAGGGATAATGATTTCACAAACAAGCCCACAGCACGAGGTACGAGCACACGTAGCTCTCGCTAGCGCAGCTGCCCGGGCTTACCGCGAGCCTCGGTTCGCACAGTTAGCTGGCGCTGGCAAGTGCACACGCAGCTCTTGTCCCCCGCCGTGCGTCCCCGCGGCCCGCGGGCTCCCCCTGCGCCTCCCCCGCGCTGCGAGGCCTCGGCACCCGCGAGCTGGGCGAGGCCGCAGCCTCGGGGCGGGCGGGGAGCCGGCCCTGTG